>NIJG01000039.1:15098-34580 GCA_002201625.1 Euglossa dilemma | reverse complement strand
TATTTTTCCTTTACTAATCTTACGCTTCCTTTATTTAAACAAATATTTTAGGCTTTTTGGAAATTATATAAATATTGAAACAGTTCTGATTACTTTTATCACGGTATTTTATTAAATATTATTATTTTTCAATCCAGGTTTCAACTTTATGTCTACCTTATTGTAATTTAAACCTTAATTTACCATTGTATATAAGTAATTATGGTGGAAATGGTATATAGAAAATTGATAAGCATATATAATTATGCATCTCGAAATCAATACAGGTCAACGTTAATTTTGCTCGAAGTTTCATTGTAATTCGACTAATTGGAAATTTGCAATGGTGCAAAATTTGAAATTTGAATATTAAACATCGTACATTTGTAAATTACCATTTTATTACGATACATTTGCTAGTATCATCGGATTTTTCGAACTTCGTATCTCGTTGCATAAAATTTCCATAATTCCTAAAAACATGCTACGTCGCTAATGAGGACAAAGGGTAAATTTAAATTCGCTGAATCCCTGTGTCATTCTATTGTAATAAAAGAATGAGATTAAAGGATGGACAAAAATGTCTAGCAGTTTCTAAAGAGCAAAACACTGCGCCAAAGGAATCTGTACTTGAGAATCACTCGCTCTAGATCTCAGAAGCGAACTTTGCGAACTTTCGCAACAAGATTTATGAAAGTTTGCGATTTCTTCTAAAAAGCTTTGGTACGTAAAGACGTTCGGTTACGGAATCACTCATGCGTTACAATTTAGCTAGCTAGGTAGCTAGTTCCGTGGTGAGATAATATTCGAAATCCCTTTTGAACCAGCCCTCTGACCAAGATTCTTCGCCGTTCATAACTTCTTTGATTAAATGCTATTTCACTTGTTAAAATATACCGAGTAGCCATTAATTTTCATCTTCATGCTCCTAATCTTGAAATCGCATTCTTCACTGTTCTCTGAATTATTCAGGTGAAGGCGAGCGCGTGTAAAATTTACTATTTTTCTAATTTCCGAGATATTTAAAACTGGCGAGCCAGAATAATAAATATTTAAATCGGAAGCTGGATAAAATTAACTATTAAAATTGAAGATCCTATATATTCTAAAATTATTTAATTTCCATCTTTTAATATCCTTTTATTGATTACATCACCCTTCGTTTCGTTATTTTTGCATTTTCTTTCTTTCTTTCGTTATTCTATCGAAAACCATTATATTTTCTATTGTTTATTTTAATTTGCTATATTATCGTAATTCATTCCAATTGTTTACATTTTTTAAATTAACAATTAACGGTGTAAAGTAACTACTCTAAGAATAATAATTAATAATCCAAAACGTAAATCGGATATGTACAACCGATAAATAATTCTACCAACAAAGCGAAAGGATTATCCAGAACAAATGGGTTCACATGCTTCGTATCGACCGATTTTCGTAATTTATGCCGCGACATTTTTCCAAGTCGGAAGGTCCGCGATTTTCCGGAATTCTCAGCGACAAAAACGAATCAACATAGACGGGAAATGTGATTTATACCCTGAAGGATTTATTTGCATTACAAGTCGAACGGTCGTTCATTGTAATCCAATATTGATAGCAACTAAGCCATCCGTCTTATCCAGGTATTTCCTTGAGAACTGTCCTTCCGGTGGAAAACTCATTCTAAAACCATCCTAGACGTCGATCTGACCGCGGTGGCTGATGGGAAGAAGAGTATTCGCTCACCGTTGCACACAATCGGATTTATAGTGTCAGACAATAACGAACAATAACGCTGTTATCATTGTCCAGACGACCTAATAATATCGGCTGTACTCGACGATGAGGTTGTCTTTGAATTTCTCACCATTTGTACCCAAGCCGTTAGAACCATTTTGAATTTGGCATATCACTTTCCGATATACAAATTGAGATCCAGAGGATAACGAAGATAGAATATCGTTAACGACATTAGAAGCTACGAACAACCGAATCGTTGAAACTCGTGCAACATTTACTTCAGAGACAATTGAATCTACAGTGTTCACGCTAATTAAAAGTTTGTACAGCTGTGTAGATATGAACGCGCATCGGTTTAATCAGCTGCAGTAATTAAGGTAAGTAATGAAGCTATGAACGTTTTTGGATATTCTACGATGCGCGGTGTATAAATTTTCGTATGGAATTCTCATAAGGGATTAACGTTTCAACAATTTTCATGAGAACATTCGGATATTGAATTTAAAAGATTCGTAATCCCTTGGAAATTTCAAATTACGCTACATTAATTAACGAAATCGAGATATTAAAATTTCGAGTGTGAAATAAAAGCGGTGAAAAATTTCGACTACTGAAATCCGAAAAAAACCAGCTTCGAGGGAATTTAATTTCTAACCGTGGCTTAAAATTAATTAGCTCGTAATCTGTACGTGAGAATGTGGGCGAGAAGTAGAAAATGCGATAGAATTATAGAAATGCTGACTCAAATTCTGCACTCGCTGAATTTTATGTCTAACGACATAATAAAGGTCCAAGATTTTACGAGAGGACTGTGTTTAGAGCTTTATGTATTTTACATAATAGAGATTTCATTTTACACGGTTAACCATATAGATAAGTATACTTAGATGATCTCAGCCCTCCAGAAATATGTTTAAACACGTTTAAAATGGCATGAAAAAGGTGTTACTATTAAAATATAATTATATTACATATTATTAAAAATAATATTAACGCTTTGCACTCGGCTGTTCCTTTTCAGGGGACATTAAAGTTTATTAGTGATTAAGGAATAATAACTTATTCCAGCACAACTTTTTGAGAAACGTATGTTTCTCTGAGGATTTCTCTATAAATGGCAGAAGAAATCAAATCAAGATATAGTAAAATTACTAAGATATATAAAAGAGAACACGACCATCCACATCTTCGACGAATATTATTCCGAGTGCAAAGGATTAAGAATTCTCGTTATTGAGATAATTAATAAAATTGAAATACATAGAAATTGCTATGAAAATTCATTTAACACTTTAAGACAGTATCACATTTTAGATTTAGCTTCGCTGCATGAAACGTTTAGAATGATCTAGAAATGATCCTCGATTACCAACGATGAAAACACTCTTAATGTCTGCAAAACACGTAACGGGAGTAAAAAGCAGGAAACGATAGTCACGAGTGAGGAAGAAGGGCTTCCATCAAACAATTAAGTAACTAGAAGTATACCAAAGTAGGAAAAAGTAACTAGCGCCAATTGGACGCTCTCTCGCGTAGATACAAGACAGAACAATCCGCCACGGCACCTAATTTAATACCCAGCTCTCGCGTTCACTATCACAGCCAAACCCGAGCCTTTCCAACTTTTTCTCGGCCTTTCTCCATTAACCTTGCCCATTCTGCCGGGTCCAATAGTCAATTAACAAAATGCTCAACCCGAATCACCCTCGCCCGCCTCGCAAATGAACCCTTAATTGTATATTTGTACATGCAATCAGTGTGTAGTTCAACTGATCACACCGGCTAAACGACACTCTGCTTGGCTGTAATCGCCGTTTCGGCAAATTGAAGGAAACTTTAGCTGGCCTGCTAGGTAGACTCCGATTTCCAGTCAAAACACAGGGAAAAAAGGGCAGGCTCGAATTTCACAATAACGCTGGGACACCGGTGGAATTGATCGTATTGCAATTTAACGTGTCACAGTCTAGTGTAGTTTAGCGAAGTTCAGTGTAACCGAGAGTGCTGTAGTTTAATATAGCTTAGCAGGTGTAGTAGTTCTATGTTAGAATATGTGTTTAGTATTTTATGATATATTAGGTTTACCGGAAAGTTCTATCTGTTTACGAAGGGGCAGAAAATGACGCTGTTTTTAACCCTTTGCACTCGAGAGGCGACTATAGGTCGCAATATAATTTTGAAGACATCTTATCTTAAATTTCATACATTAATTAATATGTAATATAACAATATGCGAGATATAGAAGTGAAATAATTTTACGTGTTAATTATTACACGATTCTTTATTTACCGCTGAAAAGAATAACGTCAGTTTTGTAGCAGAAAACCTGTCAATTTTTGCTCTTCTGTAGCCAAAAAATCGTCGAATGCAAAGAGTTAATATATTTAACAAGATGTACTGTATGATGTAACTTCCATCGTTGCTTAGGACTTCTTATCAGTGTGATAGCAATTTCTAAATTCCATTTTCGAAGAAATATATATGGCTCAAAAGAACCATACATATTCATACTTGAAACGAAATTATCGGACAGAATCTTTCCGGTAGATCTAATTTTGTATTATATGACACTGTGTGCATCGAAGTTTATAATTCTTTTGTATTTGTTGTAGCTTTTATATCTTTTGGCAAATATTAGATTACATAAACTTACATATGAAATATAGCGTGAGATTCTATGCGAATTTTGGTTACAATGAACGATGTTCTCGTATTCCTTTCTCATTTCTCTTGCAACTATCCTTTGTAATTAAAATAATTGGATTTTTAAGTGACACATTGTCTACTTTTTTCCCTTTTGCTCCTTCTGCTTAAATGTGCTCTATTTCCATGCAGTTTTTTTCAAGCTGTTTTCGAGTACAAATTTAATTCGAGATGGTAAAAATTTAATTTTCAAATTAACCTGCTGTAATTTTGTATTTCCTTCTGACGTAATATAATTTCATACACTCGTAATTTGCATGTGCTTTAATAAAGGGATGCAGGGAATGAAAGTAGTGTTCTGTTTTTAGTTTGGGTTTCCGGGTATAACGTTTTACCGAGGTAAAAGTGTACTTATAGTTCAGAAAGTTTAGAACAATATTTTATATTCAAATCCGCGTGTTGTCGGTGTGCGTTTAACTAAGTTTCGATGTAAAAACAATCGTGCCTTTGTAGCACATACTTTAAAACTTGAACTTTTGTTTTATATACATATGTATAAAAAAATTTGTTTGATACGCTGCAAAGAATATTTATCATTAAAATATTTTAAAGTTTAAATATTTCCGACACCGTAAGTTTTATTATACTAATACACAATAAAATTCCCTTCAGTGTTTCATTTTAAATAACGAAACGAAGATAAAAATTAGATTTAAATTCGATTTAATTAGATAAATATTCCGTAATCTCCACAGTAGTGTTTTAATTAAATTTAAAAACAACTTTGTATTACGATTATATCTTTTAAAAAATATTAATCAATTTATTTTTATTCGTTAATTTTATTAATAAATTATTGACCGTGTTATAAAAATTCTGTTATCGTTTAAAAATTGATTTATATAATGTTCATAAAATTCTATCATACACATGTCCATCAAAGATTACCAGAAAAATTTGCGAAAGGTGAAACCACTTCGTAATACGATAAACTAATTATATAAACTCGAATTAATTCGATTCTGAGACTCATACCAAGCCACGTTGCCAACCAAATTACGTTGCTTACTCAAGAACATGCCTGACGTAATTTATAACCTAAATCACATCCAAATTCTCACCTTATCCATAACATTTTACTTACTACACAATTGCATTTGTCGGGACCATAGACCAGAATGAGGTTCGTCTCCGTGCAAACGAGACTACTATTTATTCTTCTACATAGACGAAGCGCAAACACGAATACATAGCGAATTGTGCCAATTTTGAGGGAGCAGCGTTATATCGACTCAAGCCTGATCCTCAATGGTCGTGGAGACAGACTGAATATTGCGTCACGTGGTTCCTTCTCTGTCTCTCTTGCTCTTGCTTCACTTAAATCCTTTGGATTCTATCGTCTCGAGTTAATTGAACGACACTGTGTGTATCGTTTAGCTAAACCAGATACAACGGAACAATTGGTAGAACGTATACAAGAAGCAGTCGCTTGAAATTTTCCAGTCTCCTTGGCTGAGCTCGACAGATACGGATTTTGCAACGGGTATAATTGAAACAAAGGAATAGCGAACATAATTTATTCGAAGAAATTGATAATGAAACCAGACGCTTTAAAATTAAATGTAAGAAATGATAAGAACGATTAGGTTCGGAATTTTTTATATTTAATATCAATTAATATCGATAAATCTCAGAAGACACTTTATCCCCTTTAATGGATCATTCGTATCATTTTACAGAATTTTATAATATAATTAAACTTTTATATAAATTTTTTAATATAATTTTATCGAAGTTACTCCATTGTAGGTTAAGAACGATTCAAAGACTGTTATTATTTCAAATATCTACCTTTAATAATAGAATAAGTGCACAATTCAACGAATAAACATTTAAGAACATTATGACAAATTATTGAGGCATACATTATCTTTACAAGAAGCAATTACCAATCATTATAATATCAGATAAATGCACATAACCTGGAAATATCTTCTAAGATACTTAAGATGTTGTGGATTATATTCGATAAATTTGAATAAAATTTTACAGCGTAGTTTTTTTTTAGATATTTCCAAGAACCACAGATCTAACTTATGTTATCTCAATCCTATTCGAAATATAGTCAAAGTGTTGTATGATTTACATATATTTGAAAAACACTTCGCGTCGAAAGGAAAAATCGTTGCTCGCATAGGAACTGCGCCATTTTAAAGTTATCCAATTATGTATCCAAAGTCTTACTTGGCCAGTATTTAACAATGATCATCGACCAGTACGAATGATGGGTGCAGAACGGAAGAAGTTGCTTACTAAGAAGGAACTCTGTATTCCCGTCGCGCAGTTAACTCAATAATAGGATTCTTAATACGAGGAGATGAAGGAAAAGAGGGGCTTTACATTTTTAAGAAGCTGATGAAGAAAATACGAGGTCTCGAGTGACAATACTTATCGTCCTTGTACTTAATCTTTCTGGCAATTATTTGTCGGGAAAAAAGGTAAATCTTTCTGTAGTGAAAAGAAGAATTAAACGCCGTTATGAATTTAATCTAAGATAAATAAGCATTTATCACTTTGTTTCTCACAGCGATATTTTAATATTTATGCTGTCAATTTAATTAATTAATTTTCGAAGATATCGGAATTATATCGTAAGAGGAAATAGAAAGAAATAGAAAAATAAGGAAAAAAGTGTATTGAATTAAAAAATTTCTTATAAAGCTAGAAAATTCATTGAAGATTGTAAATTATGATCAATACCGTATGTCCGTTTTGTAATTGTTAAAATATTTGCTATTTGTTAGAAAATATGAACAGAACACTGGATGCAAAATTATATTTCCAATTTGTTTTCTGTCTGATTAATTAAATATCGTATTTTAATTGCAATTTACAAACATCCGTTTAATTGTTTTTATATTTACACTTCAGTTCGATGAAATAAGTAAATCGAATAAAATTTTGATAAATAAAGAATCAAAAATTATCGGTCAATCCTTGACGAATAGTTTAATTAGAGATATCTAACATGTCGATGCTTAATATAACCTAAAAGTGATTAACGCGATCCTTTTGACACAACCAGAGTAGCATTACCTGCTTCCTCTACAGAATTCCACGATCCCTCTCGATTTTCGAACGTGTTTACGTAAAGTAATTGCTTCATTTCACTGGGTCATTATTTCCACGACCAAAGCATTTATGTACACGAAATGAGACGTATTTGTGGCGGTCGTGAAATTTACAGAAATTTAAACAACATTAGCAACTCTAATCGCGTTTGATTAATTAAACAAACGCGCGTATTTAAAGTAATATCGTTTCTCGCTTTATCGTATTACATGCGTGAACGGTGTACGTTAAAAGTAGCATCTCTCTTAGAGATAGCGAGTACAATTTAAATTACGCGCGCTCACGCGCCATGACACGGCATAATGTACTATAAGTAAGTATCACAAGGGATAAAAAGTGTTTGAATAATGGATTAAAATATAGTAGTGACAGTAGATAACAGGGTTTTGATAATACAGTATACTTTCGTAATAAGGTATTTTGTCATGGAAAAAATGTCCTTCGGTTTATGGAGGGTGAACCACACAATGTGAATGACTTTGATTATNACAAACATCCGTTTAATTGTTTTTATATTTACACTTCAGTTCGATGAAATAAGTAAATCGAATAAAATTTTGATAAATAAAGAATCAAAAATTATCGGTCAATCCTTGACGAATAGTTTAATTAGAGATATCTAACATGTCGATGCTTAATATAACCTAAAAGTGATTAACGCGATCCTTTTGACACAACCAGAGTAGCATTACCTGCTTCCTCTACAGAATTCCACGATCCCTCTCGATTTTCGAACGTGTTTACGTAAAGTAATTGCTTCATTTCACTGGGTCATTATTTCCACGACCAAAGCATTTATGTACACGAAATGAGACGTATTTGTGGCGGTCGTGAAATTTACAGAAATTTAAACAACATTAGCAACTCTAATCGCGTTTGATTAATTAAACAAACGCGCGTATTTAAAGTAATATCGTTTCTCGCTTTATCGTATTACATGCGTGAACGGTGTACGTTAAAAGTAGCATCTCTCTTAGAGATAGCGAGTACAATTTAAATTACGCGCGCTCACGCGCCATGACACGGCATAATGTACTATAAGTAAGTATCACAAGGGATAAAAAGTGTTTGAATAATGGATTAAAATATAGTAGTGACAGTAGATAACAGGGTTTTGATAATACAGTATACTTTCGTAATAAGGTATTTTGTCATGGAAAAAATGTCCTTCGGTTTATGGAGGGTGAACCACACAATGTGAATGACTTTGATTATCCTGCTGCTAACAGAAATTTTTCGTGTAGCATAATATAGCTCAAAGTAACCTTTAAGGCTATTCTAATAAATTTGTTCTCTTTTTAAAAAGAGGAAAAGGGACCTTTAAACCATATTACGTTGTACAAAAGAATTTTTTATCGGTTCACTAATAATAATAGATTAATATAAGCTGATCATGTTAACTGTTTCATCCTATATATAGGAAAATATATTTTGAATCGACTAATCTTGATCTTTTATTTCGCTAAATTTTAAGAAATACGATTTTATTAATTAATCGAATTTTTATCCTTTTAGAATATCATATTAAAGTATTTCCTAACACTTTTCAAAATTCGTTGAACCTTTTTTTCCACTATTTTCAACGAAATCTCATATTCGTTTGAATAGATGGTGCTCGTTCCACCCCAGCCAATAAGAATCGTTCAAGTTTTACTAACACCTATTCATTAACCTGACAACGAAGAATGACGAGTAATTTGAACACGGGAATTGATGAAACTTCATAGTTTGAAATCCGGAGTCTATTAAACGGCCAAATTTATTTTAAAGTTGCCATAATTCTTCCTCGAGCTAAGAATAATATTCTTAACCAATAATAACGTAAAACGTAAGAATAATAACGACTTAATTAAATAGAATTTTAAAAAAAAATAAGAAACCAACCAAAAAAAAAAAGAAAAAATACATTTGAAACAATTATATTTAAAATAGAGAAACGTGAAATAACACGAAAATGTTATTCGAATGTGGAGACACTTACGCGTGATGTCATTTACTTGTACTGATCTTTTAAAAAAAAAATCGGAATAAAGTGTAAAAGTGTGAAAAACAAGGTTAGATTTCCACGCGAAGAATTCCACAAATGATACGTGAAAAAATGGAATTTGACGTGTCACCGATAACCCTGGCATTCAAACAGAACACATGTCGAGGAAAAATTTGGGAAAGAGCAATCTGACATGTCAGCCATAATTTGAATATCCGAGTTGTACATATACGTTTGCTGGCCAGCCGCGAAAGGATTAACTTCACGCTCGGGCGGATTTTTCATTCGCGGAAAAAATGTCTCGGTTGTATCCCGGTTAGAATTGATTTACAGCGGCCAAAGTTCCTCTCGTGGGCGACCGTTGCACGGAGCAGCAGAGCAATTCTCTTTCTTTGGCCCGCAGGGGCCGCCACTGCCGCCGAATTTCACTTTTTATTCGCGCGCCAGACGCAAATGCATCTGGGAGGTTAACACGTCCACGACGAAGATGGATATACAGTGTTTGCATTTGGTTGAAATATTTTCTTTCGTATTCCTATGAAGCTGCGGCGAAATGCACGAAACCTGATTCCGTGGGAATAAATAACGCGTATTTATACGTTTGCGAATTAAGTGCGCGAAAAACAAGGGAACGAGACCGTTACTGTCAAATTATTAAATCTCATTACTTGGAATTAAACTCACAGTATAGAAGTAAATGATACTTGAAATAAAAATATCTTATTTATTCCGGATTAAATCCATAATAAATCACAATTATCGTAATAATAATATCAGAACTTTCTTACATATTAAATGACCATTGTAATTTAAATCTCATTGGGTTTCAAGTATTTGAACAAATTCATTCAGGTGATTACACACTTATTGTATCTTTATAAAATGTGTCATTTCTATGAACGAGATGAAACGAAATAGAATAAAATGAAGTAAATAGATTTTTACTTAGTATAGAAAAATATAAGGTTCGACGAATTTTAGTACAGGCAGACCTCCTACAGCACGGCATCTTATAACACGGTTTCGCTCTAACACGATAGGATAAATCACGGAAACCCTCGTATAACACTGCAACCTGTAACACGGTTTCACTTTAACGCGATAAAAGACCTTTGTACAACACTGTACTTCTACAGAACTAGATAATACAATCTTTGTTTAACATATTTAAAAACCAAATTATCTTAAAATAACGAACTATAGTGGCTTTACACGAAAATGTATAAACAAATTATCGAACGTATTAAAATTAGTGAAAAAATCTAAATGAAGTAAAAGATTCTAAAAGTGAAGGTGATATCGTTTAACCGAAACGATATTAAGGTTTCGGAACGTAACCTCTTTTTTCTACTGGCTCTAGAACTCGTATAACACGGTTTCATGCAACACGGGATTTTCTAGGAACTTATCTACCGTGTTGTAGGAGGGTTACCTGTATATTGTTCAAAGTATATACCCTTATGTGACATTGGAGAAAAGTAATGGTCAGATAATTCCAACTGTCATCAAGAGACTGAGATGCACGTTATGACACCACAAAAATGGACGTACCTTCGTGTCTCTTTCTAGAGTATATGTTTCTTCTAGAAATAAGTTTATACCTTTTATTTTGATATCGAGATTTTAATAGATCATTAAGTGCATATTTGTGGCTCGTGGTGCACCGACAAAGCCATATCTATCTCATAGCCGTATGACCAATATAAAAAGTCTCGCTACTAACTTCAAGATCTCAGATAGTGTAAGTAGGAGGTCGATGGGCAAGTAGCACCACCGGCAGCAACGAGTGGCTGTACACAAAATGTGTAGTGTGAAACCGATAGATTACATCGTATTATACACGAGTCTAGGTATATTTTTAATTTTTAATGTCCATGATTACAAGGCACAGTCTCGTAAAGGTAAAATTAATGCCGACGGTCATGCAACTTTCGAAAATACGGATATGCGCATGGAGTTTTACATAAAAAGGAAGAAATTCGTGTCGCGTATAGTAAGCTTTCCCGTCCAAAATAAAAGGGAAAAAAAGATAATACTAACTTGTGTAACATATTATTTTCGCAAATTTTTCTAAAATAGCACAAGTATTATATAAAAATGCTCATAATGACAAAAGTAGCAAAAATGATAATAAAAAATAATAACTGTAGTAATAATAATAATATAGTAAGAATAATAGTGAAAATAATGTAAAGGAATAATACTAAAAATAATAACAAACAATATTTAAGAATAATAACTCAAGTATTAAAAGTAATGACAATAGTAAAACTGAAATATTAAGAGCAATAGAAATAGGTGAAGTGTAAAAGTAATAAAAATAATAAGAATAAAATAATAATGATAGTACAATGATAAAGACATTAGTAAAAATACCAGAAATGATAATGGAAATGAATAACGATAATAAGAAAATAATAACGGTAATAAAAATAATTGAAATACAGAGCAGATATTTAACGAAAATCTCTTGTAAAAAATGCACGGTGGCCAGGACAATCGAGGGAAAATTCAGTGTCAAACTGTCAGGTGATTATTTTGCAGCGGAGGTCGGGGAATAAACGCGGTGGCTCGCGTTCGGATGCAACTTCGAAGCTGCGAAACGATGGAAGGGGAGGAAACAAAGAACGCAGAGCGTGACGTCCGACCATCGGCCATTTATATCTCCACGATATTGTGCATCGCGACGACAGGAACAGGGGAAAGGGGAATGGAAGCACCAAGAGGAAGGGAAGGAAAGAATTAAGCAAGATTAAATTGATAAGCTGCATAAGAGACAGCGTCGAAGTGGCGTTCCCTTATCGAACCTGAGTATCTCGACATAGATTATCGTCACGGCGATCGGCCATGTTGCTTTCGCGTTCGCGAGACACGCCAGACGATACAACTTCGATCATGACGCGACTTCACGATCGACTAATCGCTATTTCCGCGAAACCTTCGAAATTATCCAGATATTCACCTTTTATTCACGTGCAAAAATTAAATATCGTACAAAAATATAGAAAATTATACTTTTCGAAAAGCAAGTAGACACGATTGATAAAGCGGTTAACGATTGTAATTGTATTAAAAATTACGCGAATTAATTATTGTGCGTGTGTAGGTGAGAGGTTTAATGAATTTTACGTGGAAGTTTCGGTAAATTTCATTGGACGCTAAAGAAAATTTTTATCAAGTGACACGTGTGTTTGCTTGTAATCGATATGTGTAGTGTGTAATTTCTTATCGAGATACATTATTGGAAATTTTTTAGGATCACTCGGTTTCACAGTCGATAATTAAATTTCTGAGTGCTTGTCGCTAGTTATGGTTATTAAATTTACTCTCTATTTTATCTACTCGCGTGCATATGGATAAAGCGAGCTCGATTATGTAAGATTAAATTAGACAGTTGCACAACAACAATTTTTTAGGGAAATTTTAATTCGCGTATTCTTTGGTAAACAAATTATTTTTTTCCAATTATACGATGCATGATAATTTAACGTTTCAAATGTAAAAATACATGTAATTATTGAAATATATATTTATAAATATGTATGTAAATAAAAATTGGTACGTATTTATTAAAAATACGTGAAATAAAGTAATAACAAATTTGTTATGCTACCTTTCTCGACTATTTCTGTAAGAAAGTTCTATAGTGGAATCATAATTACGATCACCTTGAGATATGATACTCTCTGGCCTAAGACCTGTTTTGCATAAGAATTTACGTTTATTTTCTCTCTTACGTTTCGCGATGATCACGTTTCTACTAAATTTTTATGTGTCTTTGTTGGACTTCTAATGATATTTGAATCAATTCCTTTCCTCGAGGGGTGTCTATGTTTTTATTAAAATTAACGATAATACCCGTGCTTCGCCATTTTCGCTCTTTATTAAATGTCACAGGGAAGTGCATCCTTTCGTTACATAAATTTATGATACTGTCTAAAATAACCGTATGATCAACCCTGTAAACGATACGACCAATATTTCCAAAGTCACGTCACGTGAGCCAGGTACTTTCGAAAAATTAAAATCTGGTCTTATTAAATTACACGATATTTTGTTCGTATTTTATACTTAACCCCATTCACTATTTTCAACGATGCACATAATTTTATTCGAATCGATTTACATACTTCTATTGTCCATAATTGTAATTGTAAACATTTTTGCACGCAATTTACTATGATCTTTTTAAAACTTTGAAATTATTTCATATCCGAATGAATTTTTAGCGATTTTTATTGGGTATTGCAGTAATTTGGTTATTACTGCTAAATAAATATTTGAAAACATATAAATGCATTTTGTAACATTATATAAAAATAACTATAATTCGATGAAAAAATTCAATTTGTACAAAATTTTGATACACGTGTAAAATTATTATTTATAATGTTAATAATAAAATTTGTATCGCTTTATTCTTTTGTCTAAAATAATTTGTCAATTACAAAATTATGGTTTACTGTTAAATTCACTACGACACTTGTTACTTCGGTATCCTACTGCTCCATTAAATGCTGTAAAAATACGCGCCTTTCTATTTCATAAATTTCTAATACCACTAATGGAACACTTATAATGAACGATTCTAATACCACCTATACCTTGAGACTTATCTTTATAATTTTTACAGTAATGATCAACTAAATTATCAAAAAAATTTACTTTCGTCGAATAAAATACAATTCTGTCATTTCTGAGATTTTATGAAATTTGTACAATTTAATATTGAAGCGATTAACCTTGTTTCTCTTTTCAACTGTTTATATGCTGTTTTATTATACAGTTAGTTAGAAAATACAGTAAGAGAGAGAAATAATTTTTTAATAATACAAATTTACAAAAACGAAGGACTGTATCGTCCCAACAGCTTTTTATTGAACATCGTAGAAAACTACGTGCTTTTAATTCATTATTGCGACGTAACTGGATAACATACACCTCATAATAGAATATCGCTGTTTGATATTTATTGACAATCATGCTGTAATAAGTGCGATTGCAAAAACACATTTCATTGTTCTCCATCCATTATTACCCACGTATGAAATAGAATCGTGTCGTCAAATGCAGTAGAAACAACCCTTGTTGAAATGTAAAACTGAATATTCGTAGAAGTAATAGGTCGTCCCATAAATTCGTTCCGGTTTTTACTTTTACCATTTAAAATTATACGTCGAATAAACTTTTAAATATTAAGAAAAAATTTAGTCGCCCTTTTGTTCTACGACTTCTTCCTATTTCGTTGACAAAGACGTTAATCATCGATATAGTTTATAAATTGTAACGGGGAATGTTAATATCACCGCGAACGAACTTATGGGACGACCTAATATAATAAAAGAAAATGTATGTTGTCAG
This sequence comes from Euglossa dilemma, assembly GCA_002201625.1. Lineage (NCBI taxonomy): Eukaryota > Metazoa > Arthropoda > Insecta > Hymenoptera > Apidae > Euglossa > Euglossa dilemma. The sequence goes on along the minus strand of NIJG01000039.1, from coordinate 19,755 downwards.
GATATGAGAGCAATTTTCATTTACACAATCTTTTAACGTTCCAAATGTTGTAAAAGTATTTGATAAAAAATTCGGTATCATTTATATAAAGAAATAAAATATTATTGATATTTTTATACATGTAATAGAATATCGCATATTTTTTAAATACTTGTGATATTCAATTTCATTTATTAGTAATAATTATCGTGTTACTTCAATTTTATAAGGATAAAATAAACAGAAACCAATTGTGATTTGCAAAAATTAAAACTGATATGAAAATACTGTTAGTTTTTAAATTTCCATATGTATAAGAGCGATTTTTGAGGATAAAAAACGTAGAAACGTATTTATTTGTATTGCTGAAAATAAAATATTTCTATCGTGCTTTCATTTGTCTTTGAAAGAAATATTGTCATGTTAATGGGGATTAATATCTCGACAAATTCACTAAATTTTGTGCGTCAAGTATATTGAATACAATTTTATATAAAGCAAACACGTCTAGTATTACCAACATATCGAAGCTTTCATGTATTAAATCAAAATGTAGTTCATGTGTGCACCATAAATCGTCAACCAGTGAATTACGATTTATGCTACTTGAATCCTTAAAGCACTTGTAAACTATTGAAATAACTATGAAAAGTCTTACACTATTTACATTATTAGTTTTATAACCGCAACTAAACATATTGCTTGACACAATTTTGTTAAGAGAACTATAATGAGCAACCCTGATTTAAATACTGTCAAGCAAACGAAATCAGAAATCGTCTAGAATAACAATGATATAAAAGAAAGAAATTCATCATCAATTTCTCTAGAAACATTTTCTGCTGTCAAAGCACCAAGAAAAAATCGCACGAAAAATATAAAAATATATCTTCATTGATAAACGTATATATAATCGATAATTTATTTTAAAAAAGAATGAAATTTACAGGAATATCGAAAATAAATCATACAAATTAATTTCTTACACGAACCCACGTATATAACTTATGTAAATAAATTTCTTAGGTATATTTACACAAATCGTACGTATTAATTTATAATAGAAACATGGATGGATCACAGTCGTTCTGAAATTTGCATAAATCGCATAAATTAAGCTCTGATATACGAATTAAAATCACTTCTTCTAATAAAGTCTAAGATTTCCACTTTACTCGATACAACTACCCACTCAAGAAAGAAAAGGGAGAAGAAAGAAAATGCGATAAAATTAATCGCCCCGAAGGCCTTAAACTAAGCAACGTTCTCATCTCGACGATGGTACTAGCTCCTCGACGTAAGGAAAGACTGGCGAAGCTAATCGACTGTACAGTCGTTCGAAAGTCGAAGAAACTAAATCTGATGATCGTGAAATGAACGCTTCGTTTACCACGATAACTGCGATCGCATCCATTCCCCGGAAAAGAATCACCGGAAGCCGTTCAGCAGCCTTGCGATGCTACTCGTGCAAAAACGCTCGTTGCGTGAAAGTATGCGGAATTTTCAAACGCGTTAGCTCCCACCATCGATACTATCCTGCTCTAAGACGACTCTCAAACTCGAGTACTCGTCGTAATTGAAGCCTCGAAATAACAAAGGCAGCAAGTGGCCGCGGTGCTTTTGGCTTTTCGAGTAGCTCGTGTGTAGAGGGTCGAAAGTCTCCGAGGAATTTTTGGGCAAATATGCCACTTTCGTGGCTTTCACTTCCGTTCGAGGTTTAAGATTTTATGCAACGACAAGCGAATTTTAGCACCACTGTCGGAAGTTTCTGATTTACCTCATAGTTGCACTTTGATACCGAATCTTTGTATTCTTTCTTTTCTCAATCGGTGAAATTAATGAAATTTATTTTTCAATCGAATCGCGAACTCTAATTTTCAGTAATTTTAATTTGTAAATTATAAATGTATCTGTTTTGGAATTGTATTCGGTTGATTAGGATTTTTTATCCTTGTTCCTTTTATTTGCTTCTTTATTTACTTTGAAATAATTTAATTTATATGTTTGGTAAATAATAGAAATTTGTTTTCTTAATCAATTTTTAAATGCAGATTTAAACGTTTATCGTATGTATATGGTAAATATTATATGCTGATTAATTTGAGCGTATTTGGAAATGTATTTGTTAATTTCAAAAAGAATTGTTTTAATTCTGATTTAAATTTGTTTCCACGGCGAGCAATTATTTACGTTTCATCTTGGAAATTGTATCGTTAAAACTATTATTTATAAATTGAAGTACGTGTTTTTCTATAGTTATTTAAACGCGTTTCGTTCCTATGAAATTTTCATTCTGAACGAATTGCAAATAACACGAATTTTCCTTTGTATTTCTAAAACCATAAACAAGTTCGTTTTCATAGTATCGTTTTTATTGTATTGATTCTAGACACAAATATGAAGGTAGAAAACATACCTCATATAGTGAAAATTTTTCCTATTTTCTTCTACGCGATAGTTTTGAAAACACCACTTTCGAAGAAAGAAAAATAAATAACAATTTGAACCAAAATATTATGACAAATTAACACGCCATATGAAAAGATAATACAACGTATCACAAATTATCGATTATGCCTGTTGTATAGCGTTGAATCATATTTCACTCTTCATGTTCGTCACAAAATTATTAAAATTGCTGATTTAAAATTACAGCGAATCTTCGTGTGCTTTAAGTTTAAGCAACGTTAACGTCCAAATAAAAATACCATGACATATCTAACATGATTTCCTGACTTAATAAAGTACGCTATAATTAACCAATTGCAGACTTAAATTGACTGGAATGTGCTTTAACATTGCCTGGTACTTAAATCTTCTTCTCAAGAAACTAATTTTAAAACCATTTAACTATCTACATCAAGTTTCTTCATTCGCATTAGAATATATACAATTATTCTAAAGATGATTAAAAAATTACTCGTTCCTATTTCATTAACAAATGATTGACCAAAAATGAAAAAGAATTTTACTTCAGAATCCAAAGTACTTCCTTATTAATCAACACCGAAGTTATCAAAATATTCAATACAACTTACACCCAAAGCAAAATTACGAAAAATTCCTTTTCACAAAGAAATCGTGAAAAAATAGGAATTACAAAAATTCCATTTGTAATAACGTAAAATTTTTAATACAACTCCCTGCATATCTTTCGTTTCTGGAATTATCAAAGACAACCATTATCTCCCATCATGGAAATCAATATTAACGTTATTTAAAAATAATACAAACAAACTTCCTTCCATTATCCCGCTATAGAAACTACATTCGAACACCCGGAACTCGATATTAACACTAGATTTACAGACGTTTTTCAATACCTATCTTTATTGAAACCCGTCAGATTTACGGGTAAAGAAAACTACGTACTTTCTTAGAAAATAAGACAATGAGTTTAATTTAAATACAATTACGATATTAGCAAACTTAATATTAGTTGATTAAATCTATCGATATTGTATAATTAGAGATACTCACCCGTCAAATTGACGGGTCGCGTAAACCTAGTGTTAATAAAAAACCACCCTATCTCGCGACGAATCCGAGCCACTTGTACACGAGTCCTAACACAAGTCTGAGGTTCGAAAACGATGGGAACCGAGGCGAAGCGATAAATCATATTAATTCCGCTACGTTCATCGAGAGATAAAACCCTAGCATCCATTCTTTACCAACAATCATCCGACCACATCGAATCCTCTCCACGAATCTTCCCTCGACTTAATCTCTCTTGCTCGAACCCTCCGACACTCTCCTCGAACCCCGAGAAACCAGGATGAACCTATTTTCCCCGTCGTGTTACACCAAAGTCACTATAGTTCACTAGACCCCTGAGGAGCCTCTCTACCGACAAATCTGCCAGCGTGCACGATCTCCACAGGACCTTCGGGTCTTGGCGGTTGATAAAAATACTCTGGCACCTACCTGTTCTGTGCTGCAAGTCGAAGACGGAAGTCGCGACAGCCGTGAGGATGCGAATATACAACGTACGCAGAGCAACGGAACTTGGCCGATCCGCGGATGAACAGAACGGGCCTGGATCACCGTGAACGAACAGCGAACGAGCGCGCGACGCGAGTGACGGACAGATGAAGCACAAAGTGCGCGCAGCGAGCCCGAGCTTCTCCTCTTTATACCCTCGAACTTGCACCTGTGCTTGCGCAGATCGGCCTCTTAAGCTTCGTCCACTCGGTTCCTTGGTCCCATCCGCGCGAGCCACCACGTGCTCCAATCGCGCCACGTATCGATGCCTCTCCTTCATATTTCAAACTGGACCTCTCGCTACTTTCAACAGGGCCACCGTTCCCGCTCAAGGATTTGGCTTTGGCTCCTTTGATGCATGGCCGATCCTCCCTTTGTTTTTCTTTCTACCGACGTTCTTTTTACTTCCTCTGCTTCTCTTTCTCCTCACCATGTTTTCAGAATTCTCCTGGGTCCGCTTCGGATATTTTTCCGAAAGCTGATTTTGCATCGCTTCGATAGGGTTTGATAGATGACACGTTTGCTTAATTTTATTGTCCTGTCGAGATATATCGGGGTTTTTTCTAACAAGAAAGGCGAATGTCAGTCGTCATAAAATTTCGAAGACCCATGTTAATTAATATATCAAATTTAAGATAATATAGCAATATGCGAGATATCGAAATCAAATAATTTTACGTGTTAATTATTATAC
>NIJG01000038.1:1012891-1026564 GCA_002201625.1 Euglossa dilemma | reverse complement strand
TATCTTTAAAACAGTTAAAGACATAGAAATGTCATAGTTTTTAATTATTTAGTATACATCCGATGTATCGTTACCTTCGTTCCTCGTCCGCAAAGGGTTAAATCGTGACAAGAAAGAGAGAAAAATGGAATTAAAGAGGGTTAAAAAACAAAGTATCGATAGAGAATAGGATGAATAAGGAATGTTCCACGCAACCGGAAGAAGCTATATCTTTAAAACAGTTAAACACATAGAAATGCCATAGTTTTTAATTATTTAGTATACATCCGATGTATCGTTATCTTCGTTCGTCATCCGCAAAGGGTTAAATCGTGACAAGAAAGAGAGAAAAATGGAATTAAAGAGGGTTAAAAAACAAAGTATCGACAGAGAGGATGAATAAGGGATGTTCCACGCAACCGGAAGAAGCTGTACCTTTAAAACAGTTAAACACATAGAAATGACACACGAACGAGAGAAATGACATACGACGAAATATCTTTTCGACTTATCTTACTGTATTTTATATAACTTTAAAGCGGTTAAACACGAGAGACATAGAAATGACACAGGAACGAGAGAAGTGACATAGGACGAAATATCTTTTCGAGTTATCTTACTGTATTTTATATAACTTTAAAGCGGTTAAACACGAGAGACATAGAAATGACACAGAAACGAGAGAAATGACATACGACGAAATATCTTTTCGAGTTAACTTAGCGTATTTTATATAATAATTAACGACCTAATCGTAGAAGAGAAATAGTGTAGTCCATGTACGCGATCTTATTTAGGAATTAAATAAATTATAATAAGATATAAATAAACAAAGCACAGGAAGTGCTTTCATGGCATAATCCATTTTCTATTATTTTATTTACAATCGTTGTCCTGCGAAATTTTCTTGCAACTTATCTTAATTGTTTTAAATATATAGGTTATCCTATTTGTGCAAGACACCTTGTGTACAAAGCGATTGCTGGTAGCGTCCTCAAGCATTAGAAGTATAACAGCGAGAATTTCTCGTTGCGTAACTCGTGATGGAAAATAATGCACTCCAACCGTGTTCCAAAACGTTAAACAGTATTAGTTAATAGCGCAGGTATGCCCATTATTCCACATTTTGTTAGTAGAGATGTTCCCATTCACCACATATGTACATTTTTGTCTGTTAGCCTATTCTATGCATTTTTCCTTTTATGTTTTTCGCAGCTGCAAAGTATATATACATATGTACACGGTTTCGTAATCTTCGGTCGATATGGCTTTTTTCCGTGTCACCTGTTATCCACGTATCCAATACGGTAATAAAGTTACGTGTTTTGAAAAATCTCAAGGTAAATTTAAAATTTTTCATATATTACAACAGTAAAATTGTTTCAATGATAGACTCCGAGACTTAACAAACACGATTTTTCTATAATATTATTATTATTTCAGAAGAAATTTTGATCGACAATGCAAAGATAATTTTAAGATAAATGTAAAATTTTTGATACATTACAACTGTAAAATTGTTTCAACGATAGACTCGAAGATTTAATCAAACGCGATTTTTGTATAATATTATTATTTCAGAAGAAATTTTGATCGACAATGCGAAGATAATTTTAAAATAAATGTAAAATTTTTGATACATTACAACTGTAAAATTGTTTCAACGATAGACTCGAAGATTTAATCAAACGCGATTTTTGTATAATATTATTATTTCAGAAGAAATTTTGATCGACAATGCGAAGATAATTTTAAAATAAATGTAAAATTTTTGATACATTACAACTGTAAAATTGTTTCAACGATAGACTCGAAGATTTAATCAAACGCGATTTTTGTATAATATTATTATTTCAGAAGAAATTTTGATCGACAATGCGAAGATAATTTTAAAATAAATGTAAAATTTTTGATACATTACAACTGTAAAATTGTTTCAACGATAGACTCGAAGATTTAATCAAACGCGATTTTTGTATAATATTATTATTTCAGAAGAAATTTTGATCGACAATGCGAAGATAATTTTAAAATAAATGTAAAATTTTTGATACATTACAACTGTAAAATTGTTTCAACGATAGACTCGAAGATTTAATCAAACGCGATTTTTGTATAATATTATTATTTCAGAAGAAATTTTGATCGACAATGCGAAGATAATTTTAAAATAAATGTAAAATTTTTGATACATTACAACTGTAAAATTGTTTCAACGATAGACTCGAAGATTTAATCAAACGCGATTTTTGTATAATATTATTATTTCAGAAGAAATTTTGATCGACAATGCGAAGATAATTTTAAAATAAATGTAAAATTTTTGATACATTACAACTGTAAAATTGTTTCAACGATAGACTCGAAGATTTAATCAAACGCGATTTTTGTATAATATTATTATTTCAGAAGAAATTTTGATCGACAATGCGAAGATAATTTTAAAATAAATGTAAAATTTTTGATACATTACAACTGTAAAATTGTTTCAACGATAGACTCGAAGATTTAATCAAACGCGATTTTTGTATAATATTATTATTTCAGAAGAAATTTTGATCGACAATGCGAAGATAATTTTAAAATAAATGTAAAATTTTTGATACATTACAACTGTAAAATTGTTTCAACGATAGACTCGAAGATTTAATCAAACGCGATTTTTGTATAATATTATTATTTCAGAAGAAATTTTGATCGACAATGCGAAGATAATTTTAAAATAAATGTAAAATTTTTGATACATTACAACTGTAAAATTGTTTCAACGATAGACTCGAAGATTTAATCAAACGCGATTTTTGTATAATATTATTATTTCAGAAGAAATTTTGATCGACAATGCGAAGATAATTTTAAAATAAATGTAAAATTTTTGATACATTACAACTGTAAAATTGTTTCAACGATAGACTCGAAGATTTAATCAAACGCGATTTTTGTATAATATTATTATTTCAGAAGAAATTTTGATCGACAATGCGAAGATAATTTTAAAATAAATGTAAAATTTTTGATACATTACAACTGTAAAATTGTTTCAACGATAGACTCGAAGATTTAATCAAACGCGATTTTTGTATAATATTATTATTTCAGAAGAAATTTTGATCGACAATGCGAAGATAATTTTAAAATAAATGTAAAATTTTTGATACATTACAACTGTAAAATTGTTTCAACGATAGACTCGAAGATTTAATCAAACGCGATTTTTGTATAATATTATTATTTCAGAAGAAATTTTGATCGACAATGCGAAGATAATTTTAAAATAAATGTAAAATTTTTGATACATTACAACTGTAAAATTGTTTCAACGATAGACTCGAAGATTTAATCAAACGCGATTTTTGTATAATATTATTATTTCAGAAGAAATTTTGATCGACAATGCGAAGATAATTTTAAAATAAATGTAAAATTTTTGATACATTACAACTGTAAAATTGTTTCAACGATAGACTCGAAGATTTAATCAAACGCGATTTTTGTATAATATTATTATTTCAGAAGAAATTTTGATCGACAATGCGAAGATAATTTTAAAATAAATGTAAAATTTTTGATACATTACAACTGTAAAATTGTTTCAACGATAGACTCGAAGATTTAATCAAACGCGATTTTTGTATAATATTATTATTTCAGAAGAAATTTTGATCGACAATGCGAAGATAATTTTAAAATAAATGTAAAATTTTTGATACATTACAACTGTAAAATTGTTTCAACGATAGACTCGAAGATTTAATCAAACGCGATTTTTGTATAATATTATTATTTCAGAAGAAATTTTGATCGACAATGCGAAGATAATTTTAAAATAAATGTAAAATTTTTGATACATTACAACTGTAAAATTGTTTCAACGATAGACTCGAAGATTTAATCAAACGCGATTTTTGTATAATATTATTATTTCAGAAGAAATTTTGATCGACAATGCGAAGATAATTTTAAAATAAATGTAAAATTTTTGATACATTACAACTGTAAAATTGTTTCAACGATAGACTCGAAGATTTAATCAAACGCGATTTTTGTATAATATTATTATTTCAGAAGAAATTTTGATCGACAATGCGAAGATAATTTTAAAATAAATGTAAAATTTNCTAATATTTATTAATATATATATTAATATATGTATTAAATATCATGGATATTTAAAACACATACTCATTTATTGTACATGTATACGTGTAATTGCTCACAAGCAACTCTACTACTTTCTACATCGTGTTATCTATGCTTCGCGATGCATGATATTCAACGTAACTACAAGTTCAGTAGCATCTCGTTTACTATAATCTATATTTTGTGGTAATTTCATCGTGTTTACATCCTTCTTCACGAAATAACAATAATGCGAAATCTTTATGGCTGGAATATCAGCGAGATCTGATAGATCGTAGCTGATTAATCTATTCAAAACTAAAGAAAATTTAGAGTCTTGTTTTGGCTACCAAGATTTTATTTTAACCCTAGATTCATAAACTATATTTATGATTATACATTGTTCATAAACATATGTCTCTGATACACCTTACTGTTAAAGTCACCTAATTTAAGTATTACGGAAGATATTAACCCTTTGCACTCGAGAGGCGACTCTCAGTCACCATAAAATTTCGCAGACCCATATTAATTAATATACCAAATTTAAGATAACATAACAACACACGAGATATCAAAATCAAATANACTCTCAGTCGCCATAAAATTTCGAAGACCCATATTAATTAATATACCAAATTTAAGATAACATAACAACACACGAGATATCAAAATCAAATAATTTTACGTGTTAGTTATTATACGATTCTTTATTTACCATTCGAAAAAATAACGTCAGTTTCATAACAGAAAAACCGTAAATTTCTGCTCTTCCGTAGCTAAAAAATCGTCGAGTGCAAAGGGTTAATAAAAATCTACAAATATTAGTTAGAAACAACTTTTATTGATAATTTAAACATGGAACAAAAAAAATTGAAAAAATCAATCTGAGCATTCTAAGGCACAAATTACCGCGATGTTCCATACACATGCTGTAAGAGTTATTTTAGTTGAGAGTGTATGAGAGACGTGTGTTTATGAATCTAGGGTTAAGGAAAATTTAGAGCTTGTCTTGGCCGCTAGGATTTTATTTTAAAAGAATTCCAAAAAATGGAATGACATTTAGCTTCAAACATAGCGCAAAAATGGCATTTACCATTTTTAATAATTTTTATTTCAAACGGTAGTAAACTTATTCCGTGATCAATTACAACTCACCACGAAATATTAGGTCGTCCCATAAGTTCGTTCGCGGTGTTATTTACATTCTTCGTCGCATTTTATAAACTATATCGATGATTAACGTGTTTGTCAACGAAATAGAAAGAAGTCGTAGAACAAAAGGGCGACTAAATTTTTTCTTAAAGGTTTATTCGACGTATAATTTTAAATGGTAAAAGTAAAAACCGGTACGAATTTATGGGACGACCTAATATCTTGTAGTTAGTAGTCAATGGGTTAATAACTGTCCAATGACTCGATATTTTCATGAAATTTATTAATCTTTCGAATTTCTTTCTTCGCGGTAATCTAGATTATACTCTGTGAAATATAATTAATTAAGTTATAATAATAACAAGTGTAATAATAAATGTAATAATTAAGTTTCGTCTACGCTTTTCTAATAAATGATTAAACTCATTTAGAAACGAGGCTGGTGAATATTTGTTCCACGTATTATCATATTTCATATTATTCCGGTATTTCGTGATGCGTAAGGATGTAATGTAAAATTTGAGATACACGAAACATTAATTTTCTACTAGACATGCAAAGAAAATTCTGAAACTAGAGTAAAGGAGAAGATCTGTTCAAGGCGTAACTAATTTTGGTATTGGACGAAAAAAAATCGCAGTATCGCATGCTGTACGCGTTAAATTCCTCGTTTGCTAGATTCTACGCAAAATAATAGAAACACGATGCGAAGGAAAGGGATGTTTGGCGTGTTTGTTATAGTTGTAACACAGAGATACCACCTTCAAGACTGGAAAACAGTTCTTAAAGGTTACTCGGAATCCGTAAGTCTTCGCCATTGCTAAATTATTTACCCGGAACTAGGTGTACTGACGTTGTTACATCTAAGGAATCGTTTTTATTGATCATTATTCATGAATAAAGAAAACTGCCAAGGAAAGCACGTTTGTTTCACCGTGTGCGGTTTTAAAGAAAACTAACTTCTTTCGTTAATCTATATTCCACGGTTGACTTTATCGTGGATTTCAAGTACTTTGGAAAGAAATACTTTAACAAATTAAAATTTCAGATAAGCGCGAGAAACGATTATCGATAAAATGCGAGAAACAATTATCGATAAAATACGAGACAGATCTTTCGAAAAGATTTCGCGTATAATTTATCTTTTAATTCGAAATGCAATCCGAGAGTTGTACACCTGCGACTTTTAATTAATCAATATTGACCAATATATATATATACGTTGTTTCGTGTAAAGGATTTAAAAGGATTAATAATCTGCATCGTACGCTATATATAAAAACGTGTAAAACATAAAATCAATATTCTACATCTACATCGTGCATGGAGCTTTGCATTCCTAGTTAATAATAAATACAGGCTACCTAATACTAAAAGTGAAAAAGTAGAATGGCAACTAGCATAAACCATTGTATTATGCAAAAAGCTACGACGCTTGCATGCAAAACGAACTTTTACCGATAACATTGTTCCCCGTCCTTACGCCAGGCTTTAATATTCTAAACAATGTCCACGTGTGAAAGTATTAACGAAAGTTCCGTGACACACTTCTTCTCCAGGTAGAAATCCAAACAAATAACTTCCTCGAGATTGCATTACAAATAAGAGAAACACGCGATCTCCGTCTCTTTTCCACCGTTAATCGGATTGTTTACCAAACAGAGAAATCTAATATCATCAAAATAATCAGAGGACTGTTACAGAATATCGTTTCCCTCTGATCGGACCGAATTCCAAGCTTAACTGCGAATGCGATCGTTACTTCTGCTTCGATTTCGAATAATAAAAAGAAGGAAAAATCGAAGGAAGGAAAAAATAATGAGAAAACAATTTTCTAAAATTTTAGAAAATATGGGAAAAATTATTCAAGCTGTTCACGCATTGATTCGTTACAAATAAATAATAACGAAGCATGATATGAGGTATTCGAATAATAAAAAGAAGGAAAAATCAAAGGAGGGAAGAAATAACGCGAAGAAAATTTTCTAAAATACTAGAAAATACTAGAAAAAAATTATTAAGTTCAAAAATTATTAATCGAACAAAGCTATCGTATTCCAAACTTAACCACGAATGCAATCGTTATTTCTGTTTCAATTTCAAATAATAAAAAGAAGGAAAAATCAAAAGAAGAAAGAAATAACGCGAACACAATTTTCTAAAATACTAGAAAAAAATGATCTACACCGTTCACAATTTGATCCGTCCTAAATAAATAATAACGAAGCATATATCTGACGATACGAGGTATTCGAATAGCGATTTAAAAATCGAGCGGAGGTGGTACCGTCTCTGGAAACGAAAGTCGGCTGAAAATGTGGCAAAACGCGTTATCACGCGACGCTATACAGTTGGAGTGTTTGTAAATTAGAAAAGATTAATTCGCAGCGCACTTGTCGCGATTATATGTCGTGGAAGGATCGAAAACGGTGAGACAGGAGGAGGAAAAGGATAGCGGGGAAGCGGGTTCTCGCGGATTCCTTCGATACGAAGCTCACGATGCAGACGCGAACTACTTATCCGACGCGTACTTTCTCCCGTTACTTATTCTTTTTATCCGTTTCCTCGCCGCGGTCATTCACGCTCTCTCCCCACCGGGCATCTTCAATCGTTTCAAGTGTGCGACCGTGAAATAACATTTTTCAAAGGATGTCCGCAATTTATCCTCATTATTCCCGTCTCGGCAACAGCGGACGCGGTCCTCGCTAGGACCGCGCCTCTCTCGCCAACGTCTTCGGCTAAATTTTCGGCGTAGGCTCGACATCCGGCTCGGCAATCGAGAACTTTCGCAACAACCACTCGCGTTCTCTGTTCCAACTCGAAAGAACGCCGGTGTAATTACGATTTTCCGAAAAAAACCCCAGCGGAACTCGATTTTACTGTTCTCTTATTAGCGTTTCACCCTGATCGTAAATTTAATCGACTTTACGAGTTTATCCTTAAAACTAGCTCACGTGACTGGTCTCTATTTTCAACACGACCGTTCTTTCCCGTGAAGTCTGATTTTGTTATTATCACCACGCGTCCTGTTTTCAACTGAAAGTAGCGCGCGGTGGAAAAATTGTTTCGCGTATAAACAAACAGGGAACAGATGGAATTAAATGAAATCGAGTCGTTAAATTCGATTTATCATTCGAAAGTTTCTTTAAACTTTATATGTAAATTATTTCTGCTACTTTATCACCAATCGTGGATGTAATTTTTCCGGTTAATATCGAACGCCAACTACATTCTTTANTATTAATTAATATCGATCTTTAAACAATGATTAAATGGCGACTGGGACTCGCCTCTCGAGTGCAAAGAGTTAATGAAAAGAGGTATTGCTATTTAATTTAATTTACTTTTATTAATTTTTATTTAACCCTTTATATTTGACGATCTTTTCGTTACAGAAAAATAGTAACTCAAAACTTTCTCCCATAAACTCGACAACCTTTCTAAAACTGTAAATAAGAAATCATATGCAAATTAAGACATAGAATCATTATATTTCGATATTCCGCGTATCGTTGGATAATAAAAAATTGTATTTATTAATTAATATCGATACATAGAATCTGAGTAAATGGTGACTGAGACTCGCCTCTCGAGTGCAAAGGGTTAATGAAAAGAGGTATTACTATATAATTTTATTTTATTTATTTTTATTTAACCCTTTGCAGTCGGCTATCTTTTCGTTACAGAAAAATAGGAACTCAAAACTTTCTCCCATAAAGTCGACGAGATTTTTCAAACTGCAAATAAGAAATCGTATGGAAATTAAGACAGTATTATTTTATTTCGATATTTCACGCATCGTTGGGTAATATTAAATTTGATATATTAATTAATATCGATCTTCAAGAAATGATTAAATCACGAGTGATAGTCGCCTCTCAAGTGCAAATGGTTAATTGATATTAGCTGTACACTATTGGGTTGTTCGAAAAGTCATTTCATACTTCTTCTTTTTTATTTTTTTATTGAAAAAATACAATTGGGTCCTCTGTTGAGAGAAAAACGAAATGACTATCCGAACGACCTAATAACATCCTACATAGCTTTGCAACGCAACCGAAAGCATAGAATTGTTGTTGCACGACTTGTTATCGAGATCGTAATCACCTCGAATTCCTACATTTCCTCGGCCCTGGAACAATGTCACGGTATCCGTTGTCTCTTCGCGAGTCTAATCCGCGACACGAGTGCAAGGTGAACGAAAGTTGAGACCGTTAGCGAATAAATTACGAGTATCGAGGTGAAACCGGTCGATAGAATCGGAGAGTGTATAAATGCAAGCGTAATTAACAGCGTGCAGCATACATTGATCTCTGAGAGCACACGAAGAAGCAAGCGGAAGTTTACGATTTCACGCGGACAAAGATGCGAGCTTCAGCAAAAGCGCGTGTCTCGTTGTTGAAATAACGAGATAAAACTGGAATAAAAGCGTGCAGGTCGCGTTGTGTTTGCTACGGGAAACGCAGGAGAAAAGACGGATGCAAGAAAAACGTGAAGAACCAGAGGGTAATGGCAGTTTGATGTATTTTACCGTCTCCACCCTTTCAGAGGTGCACGACGAAGGTCTTCTTCGGAGAGTCCAAGGAGACCAAGACAGGCCAGGAGCCAGGCCATGATCACCAGAGCCGTAATTGCAGCCAGTCTGAATGGTAGAAGAGCTACCGTCAGGAATGCCGTCTGAAACATGAAGCACTTCCGCTTCAACAACTGCTGGCAATGAGTTACTGCAACGCAGAAAAGGTACTCGTAGAAAAAGAAATTCTTCTCAGCTCCGAGACAAAGGTTTCGCTGATTCTTTTTTAGATCGTTTCGATTCACTTCGATTCGAAGGTAACGATGAGTACCGATTTCTAACGTAGCGTAAATATTTCTAAATTTTTTCCACGAATTTTACGTTCTTTTCTTCTCGATTAAGATGCAAAGATAAATGTGAAATGGAATTTTTTCTTGTCGTTTCGATTCGAAGGTAACGACGAGTATTGATTTCTAACGTCGCGTAAATTTTGATGAAATTTTTCTTAATTTTTCCCACGAATTTCACGTTCTTTGCTTCTCGATTGAAATAAATAGAAAGATAAACGTGGAGTGGAATTTCTTTTTATTATTTCGATTCATTTCAATTTCAGGGAAACGACGAGTATCGATTTCTAACGTAGAGTAAATTTTAATGAAATTTTTCTAAATTTTTTCCACCAATTTTACGTTCTTTACTTCTCGATTAAGATGCAAAGATAAATATGTGAGGTGGAATTTTTTCTTATCGTTTCGATTCACTTCGATTCGAAGATAACGATGAGTACCGATTTCTAACGTCGTCTAAATTTTTATGAAACTTTTCCAAATTTTTCCCTCGAATTTTGCGTTCCTTACTTCTCAATTGAGATACAGAAATAAATATGGAAGAGGGGAGAATCTTTTTTCATCACTTCGATTCATTTCAATTCCAGGGTAAATTGTCCCGAAATTTTTCCAAAGTTTTCCCTCGAATTTAGTATTCTTTCAGACACGAAGATAAATATGAACTGGAATCTTCGATGTAGCGAAATTAAGTTTGATCTCCTTACAGAATTATTTTGCGTTATTTCTTAATTAATATGCGTTATTAACAGATCATCATCAAATGTGTTATTACTGGAAATTGAACCTGATTTCTACAAACTTGTCGAGTAACGCAGGTTTCCAAGTCAAAGGCATACTTCAGCGAATTTATCCATCAGTTACAGAGAGACTTCGTAGACCCTCGTCTAAACAATTTAACGAGATTAATTATCTACAGTTAAACATCTTGGTCGATCATTTCCGAGACGTACATAAAATCGTTTTCATCTTTTCTCCATCGATTATTCCCATGGCGTAAAATTGATGGACGGTTTGAGGCCGGCCGTAAACCCGCGGCGCAAAGTGCTGCGAAACATTTCGAGTAAAATTCGACATCGAAAGTCGAGCAAATTCCGAAAGTAGCAGCCTGCGGAAGTAGGTCATTTGCTAAATTGAATCTCGAAGAGAAAAATGTTAGCCCACATCAAAGAGGATAGGTTGGACGGCTTCTTTATCCGGCGGTTGAAGATGCTCTGCGTCATTTTTTTTTTTCCCCCTCTTTAGTTACTGTTAACGACGACACGAGTATCACGGATCGAGTAGCTTTCGCTGATAAGCCGCTAAGAAACCTAGATCAGCACGATCCGTGCATTCTTCAGCGGACAATGAGCGACTTTGTAAACACCTTTCGGACGATACCTGATTTTTCACGATAACAATCGACCAAGAGACGCTACCTTTCGATGGCGACGCTGAGGACGATGACCTTTCGCGCTGATTGTTCTGGAAAATTTGTGTAACCTCCTTTCGAACTATCTGACACGCTGTTGCGTATATACACTCTCATTTCTACGTTTTATCATCTCTCGCAGAAAAGAAAAGCAAGAAGAAAACCGTGGCTGTTTTAAAAAAGTTCCTTATCGCGGACGAACAATTTCGCTTTCGATCTAAAAACTTTCATCGTCATCTTGAAATATCACCGGCACCTTCTGCTAATAAACCAGTCAATTAACAGCGAGTTATTAATTTAACGATTCGTTGACTTTCACGTTTATTACCTCTGCGATTGCATTTCCATGTTACATTTGCATACGAAATTTCCCTCTGAAAAGTCCCGTTTTCCAATGCATAAAAGATGATCGAGAGATCGGCGATAACGATCGTTTGATTCGACTGGAGTTCATCGAATGGCCGCTTCTCTCTCTTTTTTCTTTTCATCGATCACAGGAAGAGCCACTTTTTTCTTCACTGGGCCAAGGTTACCGAGGAATCGAGTGGATTTAGGATGCCGACTGGCTCGACCGATAAACCGACGAACGGAAAGGCACACAGACAGTCGGAAGGGAGAGAAAAGAGTAAAAAAGGAGAAACGAGTACCGTTCAGTCGTTCCGTTAGGCTCCATCACCTGTTAACTCCGTTTCGTGTGCGTGTACACCAGCCAACACGCACGTGTATTTACATAACACGCACACACGAGCTTTCCAGGTTTCAAGA
This sequence comes from Euglossa dilemma, assembly GCA_002201625.1. Classification (NCBI taxonomy): domain Eukaryota; kingdom Metazoa; phylum Arthropoda; class Insecta; order Hymenoptera; family Apidae; genus Euglossa; species Euglossa dilemma. Next base: position 1,014,278 of record NIJG01000038.1, on the reverse strand, counting down.
TCGAGGCTACGACCGAGTAATCCTTTCGACACTCCGGATTCCTCATAATTGCTCACTGATTATTCTTCTTTTCTCTATTATTTTTCTTTTTCTTCCTTTTTTTTTCAGGATCGGGGAATTTAAAAACAATTTGTTTCCTTCGAGTTCATTTTTTTACAAGAAATACGGTTATTTCATAGCCTATATCGGGTTTTATTTCTTTTTTAAACGATTTTTATGATATTAATGTGATTTGGTGAGATATTAATGTGATTTGTAGAAACGTCGACTCGTCTTTCTCGTTCAATTTTACGAATATTCTTAAACATCAATTGACGCATAATATATATGTCATATGCAAATTTGAACGTTGAGGCTACTGTTCGCGTGATTTTCATCAGACTTTTAAACGTTTTACATTTCGTTCTCCTAAGAAATATTTCTGATTCTCATCGTGTTATTAAAAATAGTAGGCTTGTCTCGTTATTTTCGAAAATTAATAACGTATTAACAAATTGAGAATAGAAGAAGAATCGAAAATTAATACTATTTAAATATATTGCACGTGAAATCGATATTTCACGAGATCAGAGCTTCCAAAATGATTGTATTTGGGTCACTTGAGAATAGCATGTAACTACGTCTTTTAAATTCTGCGTTTCTTTGTCACGTCACGTTCATATCACTATCAAATACAAGTGCTATTGTACGAGACTGAAGATTTAAAAAGGCAAGGACGAAATTGATCCAGCGATCGACGTTTCACCATAATAACCATAATAAATTGGTTTCTAGTGTTTTTCTCCGTTTAAAAAGTGGATCGTTTTTAGCAAAATAAATCCTTGGACTTTTACGAGCAAAAATTGTTGTTAGAAAGGGATATAATTCGTGACCGACTCGAAGACACATGTTTTTACATTTTCTTCCTTATCTTTCGTTCAGTAAAATAACTTATGGAGTAAAAGATGCTTTTATGAGAGAAAGTGAGTAGTAAACTTTTAACTACGTTGCACGGTGTACAATTAGATATAAACCATGCGATAAATACTGATATTTTACACTCGGCAATTTGTTTACTCGCGACTAGCATGCTCGAATAACAGACATTTTATTAATTTGAAATTCGATGGTGATGACAGAGAAACTCAACTTGTATATGCGCTTTAGTCGTTTGGTTTCATCTCTTGAATTTTTCAACTCTAAATTATAAAAGATGTTCGCTTAGAGTTAGATAGAAAACTTAATTTAGGTTTCTATCTCTTCACTGGAGGAGTACTATCACTATAGCTGTTGACAAGCTTTAAAACATCGTTACAGAACGTTATTAACTTGCAGGAAATGGTTTGTAAATGTACTTTCTAGTTATTAAAAAAATTCGTTAATTATCTAAAAGACTTACTTATTCTTG
>NIJG01000038.1:982799-997270 GCA_002201625.1 Euglossa dilemma | reverse complement strand
CAAACGAAGTTATGTATACATTACGTAGAATATTATAAATGATTAATTATAATTATTTAATTACAAGAAAAAATGTTTAATTAACTGTTAATTATTCTTCATAGAAATCTATGTCTTTACTAGAGCGTATTAATAAGAAGCGTAAAATTTGCAACATTAGATAATTAAAAGTAAAAGAAAATTTTAAGAAATTATCTAAATAATGATTTTTCAATGTAATTGGTAAAAAAAAAAAAAAAACGATAATACATGTTAGTTTAATTTAATTTAGTTGTAATTTGATGTATTGATAAAAAATTTCTCTTGCATTCGTAATATTCGTGTCAACCAGCGCTCTCTGTTTTCCATATTAGAATATCTTCTGCACGAATTGTACAGTTAGGCCATAACCTATTGTCAATATGGCCAAGGAACTTCACAAATGTTTGATAAATTATTTCTCACAGTTAGAGAAAGTAGAATACAAGTGGAATCAATTATCCGAAGAAGCCAAACGACCTCTGCAGGGCTTAAAGAATCAATCAGAGCAACTACGACTCGTCGTAAGGTAATCTATTAACTTTCTATTTTTTTACGAATTCTGTCACTGTTTCAGGCCTCTCGTACATGCAGTTACTAGAGTTGAAACTCGGTCTAGAGTGTAAAGTTGCATTTGACAAGAACAGAAGTCTCATTAATATACTGTCAGATGTCGCTTTGTTACAGTGACGAAGTCGATGATGCAGAGCTCTGTAAAATAAACGAATTACGAGATAGATTGATTTTTAAAATACACATGGGGATCAACGATGAATTTTTACTTCTCTTCGACATTTTAACACGATTTAATAACATTAATCAAGTAAGTGGAGTTTGTCATTGAAATGTTTTAATTCTTCTTTTATTAATTACAAATAATCGTGAATAAATAATATTTTTTACGTAAAATAGTTAATGTACAAACTTTTATAATACATTTCGTATATAAAAATAATTAAAATGTATCGTAAAATTAATTATTCAGCGATATGATAAAATTGTCACGAAAAATTAATATTTTAGGATCTAAAGAATCGTTTGAACAATTTGGAACTTGCACGAAGCAAAGTTTTGTTAGACGATGCGACGATGAAGGAATTAGTTAATGGTACACCTTATAGACCACGATTGAATTTACTCTTAGAATGGGCTATCGAAGCTTTCAATTATTACCATCAATTGTATCCTTTAATTGGAAATATCTCATTGCTTTTTATTCTCATTTGATCTATTCGTAGATTTTCTTGACGTATAAAATTCTGTAGATATCTTCTGATCAGTGCAAGTATAAAACGATTCAATTACAAAGATGAGGAAACGATAGAAAATTTAACAAAGTCTTTCGACGAGGACCGATTTAAAAGGCTGCGGATCGAACGTGAGTACCTGTCTTTAATTAGCATTTTAATTAACTAGCAAATTTTTCCTTCATTTGCATTATTTGTTCCAGATATAATCTATTTCACGCAATTCCTGGCGAAAGAATCCGTTCGTTAGGAAATCCCATTTATTGCAATCAAACACCATAAATGCTTATGAGCTAACATTTATAGATTATAAATATTTGTACATAAATGAAATGAATAAAAATATTTTTCTTTATTTAATACTTGCCTCTTTTTTTTTTCGACAACATCACTTCCCTATAATTATTCTCTATCTAAAACTATAAATTTATTAAATGTATTTTTGAATATAACATTCTTCTACGTTACTTTGTTATGTTATGTTATGTTGTGTTATTTGTTACACAATGTTTGTACGTGCAATAATAAAAACTATGATTTTACGATTCACCACGAGCTAAGCATAAGTTCTACAAGTAGTATAAACCGTTATATAAACTGACATTCGCAGACGGTATTTGGCTGACTGAAAGCCGGTTTATCTACTGAAACGACTTATTTGTCTCTTTTGTTTGCAAACGACGACAATAAAAAAAAAAAACTAATAAACTAATAATTAATGGTTTTTGAAAGAAGTATAATTGAAATGAAATATCAATTAACGCTACTATAACTATTTATACTTACTTCTATTTGCCACTTCAAATATAAACGCAAATCTTAACTCGTTTCATAAAATGAAACGAAAAAAAGGAGCAAAGTGGGGACGTTAATTCTATTTATCTTTTCGTTCGTAAATTAATAAAAGTTTCAAGTGCTAGTCTATAAAAAGTTTTTGTTCGTTCTCACCCCAACCAGGAAACGCAGAGCCTTTTCACTGTCCGTTGAACGGAAAGCCTGTCGTTTAATTAAAATGAGCGTTAGCTCGAAACAATATTAACGTTGATTGCGTTACTGTCGCTGAGGTTTACCCCTCTTTGAGTTACTTATCCATAAAACGAACAGCTGGTAATTGAAGGAAACATCCACTTAATACAGGCGTAATCCTTGGTGAAACGCGTGGAAAATCTGCGTAAACGAAGGGGACGAACGTTACGTAATTCCCGACTATTTTTTACACGCTCCACATTTGTACACTTTCTGCTACATATAGGCTGTAAGAATACGTGTTACTTGCTATCGATTCAGTTTTCGCAAAGGTCAAATGCTTCTACTTGATCCTCCGGCAGAATTTCCAACGTAATTAGGCACGTGGGCAAAATCCTATGCATCCGATACACCTAATACCTCGAAATCTGTTAACCAGCTTGGTCATCGTGAATTTCGTCAACTTGATAAAATCACGTGAGATTCCCAAGCACTCTGAATCCTTCTTAAAATTTTAGATAAATCAATTTTAGACAAATTTCAAAAGATAGGATAAAATCGTTTACGAGTCGCATTTACAACAAGTAAGTAAATGGATTCCTACGAGTCTCTGAAATACGATTCGTTTATCTATATTATCTGAAATTGATGAGATCACATGAGATTCCCAAGCAGTTTGAATCCTCCTTAAAATTAATTCTATTACCCTTCAATTTTAGATAAATTTTAAAAGAAAGAATAAAATCGTTTACGAGTCGCATTTACAACTAGTAAGTAAATGGATTCCTACGAGTCTCTGAAATACGATTTGTTTATTTATATTATCTGAAATTGATGAGATCACATAAGATTCCCAAGCAGTTTGAATCCTTCTTAAAATTAATTCTATTACCCTTTAATCTTCGACAAATTTCAAAAGAAAGGATAAAATCGTTTACGAATCGCAATTACAATTACTGAGTAAATGGATTCCTACGAGTTTCTGAAATACGACTCATTTATCTATATTATCTGAATTTGATGAGATCACATAAGATTCTCAAGCACTCTAAATTCTTCTTGCAGTTAATTCTCTTACTCTTTGATTTTCAATAAATTTTTAAGGAAAGGATAAAATCGTTTACGAATAGCACTTACAACAACCATGTAAACGGATTCCTACATGTCTCTGAAATACGGATTCCTACGAGTCTCTGAAGTACAACTCGTTTATCTATACCATCTGAAATTGATAAATTACATGAGATTCCCAAGCACTCTAAATCCTTTTTGCAGTTAATTCTCTTACTCTTTAATCTTCGATAAATTTCAAAGGAAAACAGAGAAATCATTTACGAATTACAATTACAACAACCACGTAAACGGATTCCTACGAGTCTCTGAAATACCACTCGTTTATCTATACCATCTGAAATTGATAAAATCACATGAGATGCCCAAGCACTCTAAATCCTTCTTGCAATTAATTTTCTTACTCTTTAATCCTCGATAAATTTCAAAGGAAAACAAATAATCGTTTACGAATCGCAATTACAACAACCACGTAAATATATTCCTATGAGTNCTAAATCCTTTTTGCAGTTAATTTTCTTACTCTTTAATCCTCGATAAATTTCAAAGGAAAACAAACAATCGTTTACGAATCGCAATTACAACAACCACGTAAATATATTCCTATGAGTTTTTAAAGTCCAACTCGTTTATCTATACCATCTGAAATTGATAAATTACATGAGATTCCCAAGCACTCTAAATCCTTCTTGCAATTAATTCTCTTACACTTTAATCTCCGATAAATTTCAAAGGAAAACATACAATCGTTTAGGAATCGCAATTACAACAACCACGTAAACGGATTCCTACCAGTATCTGAAATACGACTTGTTTATTTATACCATCTGAAACTGACAAAATCACATGAGATTCCCAAGCACTCTAAATCCTTCTTGCAATTAATTTTCTTACTCTTTAATCCTCGATAAATTGCAAAGGATAACATACAATTGTTTACGAAGCGCAATTACAACCACGTAAATATATTCCTATGAGTTTTTAAAGTCCAACTCGTTTATCTATATCATCTGAAATTGATAAAATAAGATTCCCAAGCACTCTAAATCCTTCTTGCAATTAATTCTCTTACACTTTAATCTTTGATAAATTTCAAAGGAAAACATACAGTCGTTTACACAACCACGTAATTAGTTTCCTACGAGTATCTGAAATACGTCTCGTTTATCTATACCATCTGAAACTGATAAAATCACATAAGATTTCCAAGCACTCTGAATCCCTTAGAATTAATTCTATTACTCTCCAATTTTAGATAAATTTCAAAAGAAAGGTTAAAATTGTTTACGAACCACAATTACAACTATCAAGTAAACAAATTCCTACGAGTATCTGAAATACCACTAGTTTTTCAATACCATGAGAAAGTCAACGATTAAAGTAAAAATCATCGCGCAGATTAGTCAGAATCGCGTTTCGCCTGTGTGATCGACGTTAAATGCTAGAATCACGATGACATCTGTTATTCGGCAGGTAGCAGCGATCGGTTGGCCGATCATCGACCAATCTCCGGACAAAAAGGGTTCACGCATATTCCGGTCTGTAGGACACGGAGGCATCGAGGCGCCGGCGCTTGCTATTGATTCCGTTGGATATCGTGATTTCAAAAGTTACCATCGTAGTAGAGGGTGCCACAGTAGCTAACTGCTCCTCGTACCATAAGGAGGCCCTCGCGCTTTTCTTTATTTCACCCCAACAGGTTAGTGACGAACTTGTGATGTTATTCCGTGACTGTACCCCGTAATATTTTCATCAACCGATTTAATTCCAAGTCCGTGCATATCGCGAATTATCATCGAGGCTCGAAGGGATCGTTCAGCGGAAGCAACGCGATACCGGATCTTATTTATTTGAATTCGTCTTTCCGGGCCCCTTCCCGGCCAAAAGCGGGTTAAATTAGGCTAACACCGATAGGCTCGGCCAGTGGAACGAAAGTCGAGACACTCGAGAGATACCCCTGGGAACTGTCACGAAAATTCTGAAGATTATGTAGGACGAAAAATGTCACTTGATTGGTGCGCTCGTGACGTCAATGGGAACGATAGTTATAGTGCATGTCACTCGTGTAAAATTGCCGCCCAATATGTCCAGCACAGGAACCATCGAGTCTCTCTCGATTTTTCTTAAATAAACCAGCAAGGATATCGCGTGAAAATGTTCCTCCTTCACGTGTCTCCCGTCTGCGGATCAATTCTTATTCATGAAATTAACGAAAAACGTACGGAAAGGTACGAAATTCGATTGCCAGTGCGAGATAGTCGATACGGAGGTAAACATTTTCAACCAGCAAGTGTTCTCGACACAATTACACTTGCAGCATATTTAATCGCTCGTAATTGACCGTCAAGATCTCTCGTGTGCGAGGTCAGGGGCGTAGTAAAACCGAAAGGCAAACATCTCTCTTCTTCTTCTCGCTGACTGTCCTATCGATGAAAAAAAGGACGTGTAGCTGGTCCTTTAATTGCGAAGACGTTTTTGTTTAATACTATTCTTACAGGACGAAAATTGTTTAAACGAGAGCATAAAGAAATCGCGTGCGATCCTCCGAGCTTTGTTTTCTTATCTATTGTTTACGTCGAACTTATTATCGTTAGATTTAGTTGCAACTTATAGTTGATATTCGGTGTTACGTAATCGGGCAGAAAATTCTTAAAAATCCGCTAAATGTTATTTTTCTTGAGGAATATTAAATTATTTTCTTTAAATTATATTCATGTAAATAATCTTGTGGATCATAGTTGTTGTAGAATTGAATACGTCAGGTGTTTAAGAAGTTTATTGTAGAAAAATTGAATGCAGAATTAAAGGGTGTTTTCTTATCTATTGTTTACGTCGAACTTATTATCGTTAGATTTAGTTGCAACTTATAGTTGATATTTGGTGTTACGTAATCGGGCAGAAAATTCTTAAAAATCCGCTAAATGTTATTTTTCTTGAGGAATATTAAATTATTTTCTTTAAATTATATACATGTAAATAATCTTGTGGATGATAGTTGTTGTAGAATTGAATACGTCAGGTGTTTAAGAAGTTTTTTACAGAAAAATTGAATGTAGAATTAAAGGGGTTGAATATCCTATGAAATATTTCGTTTCTAAAATTGCTTTATCAATGGAACTGCGATCGGTGTGCACGTGAAATGAATAGAAGTGCCGAATATAATGTGTCGAGTTTATGGAGCGCATCCTCGCAGATCTAACTTTAAAAGACTGTAATTCTCGTTCGTGTTTAGTGACACGATAAAGGAACAGACGAACTGTGAATGCAGATATAACAGAGAGTAGTTTGATACTTATTTTTAAAACGAGTTTAACTATAAAAGTATTATTTCCCTTTTTGACGACTCTTTTCCGTAATCAGTGAATATAGAAATGAAAAAGCTTCTCTCAATGAAATGAACTTCATAATACACGGGAAAATTTAATACTGGTCTGCATTGGAATCCACGTTCAATCGAATTCTTCGCTTTTTTTAAATTTGATTCTATTTACGAATTCGTTCAAAATATAATACTCTTCTGTCTTTTATGTTTTCATTACTATTCGAATTTCGTTTGTACGTATTTATCGATGAAACTCGGTTGTATTTTTTCACGATACTCTTTTCGAGTTCGGTGATTATTAAATGATATTTTATTTTCAACAGGATGGAGTCCATAGGCGCGCGTGGGATGTCTGTTTGATCTTTCGAAAAAGAGAAAATCACAGAATAGGAAGAAAGAATGGCGAACACAGCCCACCTGGTTCGCCGGCAAAGCTCGCGTGACTTAAAACCCCAGAAAAGCGTCGATAAACTGGAAATGAAGGAAATGAGAGGGAGATTAGTGGTGGACAATAAAAAGACCAACACCACTGCCAATTACGGGGCCACGAACGCAGCCTTTGAAGACTCCAGTCCTAATACAAAGGTATAATGACGTTAAGTAATGCCATTCTGGCGAAACTAATTGGTATTTGACGACAGGATTCGTATAACTGAATAATAACTTATATTCGGACTTAGATTCTTAGATTCTTATTAACACTATGCCGTCCGCACGTCTATTCTAGATTTTCTCGTGTTGCACTGATAGAACTGATTTACATCATTTCGTTTTTCACCGGCGGTTTTTCGAGGTTTTTGTTTACTAATATTATCGTTAGTTCCCATGTATCAATTCAGTCCCTCCATTTTTTCGAAATTCTCAGAGGTAAATAAGTAGAAGAATTTTTTGTAACCACTGACACTTAATCTTTAGTTTTCACATGGCACCAATGTGAAACCACCGGACGTCATAGTGTTAACACTAGGTTTACGGACGTTTTTGAATACCTATACTTATGGAGACCCGTCAGATTTACGGGTAAAGAAGACTACGTCTTTTCTTAAAAAATAATACCATGAGTTTAATTTAAAAACAATTACGATATTAACAAATTTAATATAAGTTGATTAAATCTCTTAATATTGTATAATTGGAACAACTCACTCGTCAAATTTACGGGTCCCGTAAATCTAGTGTTAAGTACGAGTTTTAACGAATGTCTTTTATGAAGAGGAATGTTCAATTTGATATTGAATATTGTTTGTTATTGCAGAACAAAACGGGAAACGGGGGCGGGGGTAGTAAGCTGGGGAGTAACGAAGGAAAAGCGATTTTTCGACCGGAAGCAGGGGAGGATGAAAGAGAAAATTGGGATAGTAAGCTTACTTTTCTACTAGCAACCGTGGGGTATGCTGTGGGCCTCGGGAACGTATGGAGATTTCCATATCTCGCTCAAAAGAATGGTGGAGGTACGGTACTTGTTTCTTCGGAATCTTTTAGAAAGATATACGATATCTAAATTCTTGTATTATTTATTCACGCCGTGAACATTATTATATTGGGTTGTTCGGAAAGTAATTTCCTTTTTTCTAGAGATATACGAAATCTAAATTCTTGTATCAGATCATTTATTCACGCCGTGAATATTATTATATTGGGTTGTTCGGAAAGTAATTTCCTTTTTTCTAGAGATATACGAAATCTAAATTCTTGTATCAGATCATTTATTCACGCCGTGAATATTATTATATTGGGTTGTTCGGAAAGTAATTTCCTTTTTTCTAGAGATATACGAAATCTAAATTCTTGTATCATATCATTTATTCACGCCGTGAATATTATTATATTGGGTTGTTCGGAAAGTAATTTCCTTTTTTCTAGAGATATACGAAATCTAAATTCTTGTATTGTATCATTTATTCACGCCGTGAATATTATTATATTCGGTTGTTCAGAAAGTAATTTCGTCTTTTCTCAACAGAAAAATTTGTCGAATTCCACCGTTTATGATCACGTGAAACGTCTTGACTTAAAAATCATGTTTCATTTTCACCAAAACAAAACGAAATGACTTGTTTCTTCGGAACTCTTTTCCAAAGATATACGAAATCTAAATTCTTCTATCGTATCATCTATTCACATCTTAAATATAATTACATTGGATTGTTCGGAAAGTAATTTCGTGTTTTCCCAACAAAAAAATTTGTCGAATTCCATCGTTCATGATCACATGAAACGTCTTGGTATTAAAATCGTGTTTCATTTTCACCCAAAAAAAAGAAATGACTTTCCGAACAATCCGATAACTCGGATGAAGAAAGAAACGTGCGTGAAACGTTAATTGTTTGCTGTTTATTCTAATCTTTCGAAACAGGTGCATTTTTAATCCCTTACTTTGTAATGTTGGCTATCGAGGGTATCCCTATATTTTATTTGGAGCTGGCAATTGGCCAAAGACTACGGAAGGGCGCTATAGGCGTATGGAATCAGGTGATTGTTGCGCGATGAATGCAATTCCACTCGGCGAAATAAACTTACACTTTTACAAACCGCACGTCATGTTTTGTAACAGGTTTCTCCATATATGGGTGGTATCGGTGTAAGCAGCGCCGTCGTTTCATTCAATGTAGCTCTGTATTACAACACTATTATCGCTTGGTGCCTCTTCTACTTCGTTCAAGTGAGCGTTCATTCATCAACTCGTAATTTTTCATTGACAGAGATATCACCCTGTAATCCTTAATATTATTAAATAATTTATAGATTATTTGGATTTATAGATTATCTAAAAATTTAGAATTTAGATTAAATTAGATTAAATCTGGAATTTATAATCTATAGATTATAATAATATAGATTATAGATATAAATATATAGATTATAGATTATTCATGTAATCCTTTCTTCGTCGCTTTTTATCACAGAAATCCATTACATTTTATATCAGGTATTAAGGCTTGAAATAAGTATAATTCAATTACTTTTCCCAGAGTTTCCAATCGCAGCTACCATGGGCAGAGTGTCCTAACGTGTATTTCCAAAATGGGTCTTATGCACCTGAGCCAGAGTGTGTGGTACGGTTGATCTGAATAATATTTAATTAACCCTTTCGCTATGATAATTTTTTCTGAGAAATCTGATCTTATACATTATAATAAAAAGTCAGATATTCTTATTTACAAATAAGAATATATCTTATTACAAATTATTTACAAAGCTAAAGCTTTTCTATATAGCTTTTTATCCTTCCCTTATGTACAAAGGATAATATAAATTAATCCATTAATTACATAATTAATTATTAAATAATTCAAATACAAATATTATAACACACCGTCATAATTCTTTTTTATAAAAATTCTTTAGTCGTTAGAAAAGAATTCTGTTGATAAAAATGTGGATAGACGCTTTTAGTATTACAAACGCAAAATTTTTAACAGTCTATAGGCGTCCACAGTAGCCAAGGGGTTAAAAGTCTCGATATTTCATTAAGATAATTATCCTAGAACCAGTGTTTGCTTCTCAGGTTAGCAGTCCGACTCAGTACTTCTGGTATCGGACAACTTTGATGATTTCTGAAGACATCAACACCCCGGAATTATTTAACTGGAAGATTGCTCTGGCACTGGTGATTGCCTGGATTCTTGTCTACATGTGCATGATCAAAGGAATCGCGTCTTCAGGGAAGGTATTCTTTTAAAGTATTCAAAAGTTGATTATATTAGGTTGGTGCATATGAAATGCCGGATTTTTAAGCGAATATACAAAACTGCTTATCTTTTTTCAAAAGCTATTTATTCAATCAAAATATGCTCTATTCGCCTCGATACACTTTTCCCAACGAGACTTTAAAGCATAGATGCCTGTCTTAAAAAAATTCTGATCTTTAGAATCGATAAACTCTGATATCGAATTTTTCAAACTGTCTTCATTTTCATACCGTTTAGCTCGTAAAAACAGTTCTAAATGTTTAAAAAAATGAAAGTCGGTTGGCGAGAGATCCGGTGAATAGGCTGGGTGCTGCAAAACTTCATATTTCAATGGCTCTCGATGAAATCGGGATAGTAACGATGAGCATACGTTCAACCGATCCAGCTTATTTCGCTCAGTTAGTTCGTGCGGTACCCACTTATCCATTTTCTTCACCTTGCCAATTTCAGAAAGATGTCGCAATATTGTTGTATGGTCAATTTTCATCCTGGTAGCCTGTTCCCTCGTGGATACAGTTGGATCCGCTTCCACCAATGCCTTCGGATCATCATTTTTCACAGACGTTTTGGGTCTGCCACGCGGATCATTTTGTAGCGAAAAATCAGCGGACCTAAATTTTTCAAACCAACGCTGCACTTTTCGATCATTAACTGTATTCTCCCCAAACGCTTGGTTTATGTTGCGTGCAGCTTTTGCAGCATTATTACCAAGTTTATACTCGTACAAAAAAATTATACGAATATCGTTTAGATTCATATCGGTAGAAAATTCAAATGAAATAACAAAAGGGAACACTTTCGAGAAAATCTCCTTTGTTGAAACGTGACTCTGGCAATGGACAGTACGACTATAAACGAAGTTATGCCAAAACCAAAAGTATAACGAAAACAGGAAGACAAACGTTCGCATGTAAAAAAATCCGACATTTCATATGCACCAACCTAATACAATCTCGTATAAAAACACATATGTAGAATTGATCTACCGATTTTTCAAACAACTTTATAAATTGAAATATCTTTTATAGGTCGTGTACGTGACCGCCACATTTCCGTATATCGTTTTGATTATTTTCTTCTTTCGTGGCGTCACGCTGACAGGAATGTCCGATGGTCTGCGACATCTTTTCACTCCAAAGGTACAGTGTATGTTATACGCGTCCTGTTTAAATAATTTTGCAGCAACACGATTGTTTTATATAATAAAATTATCCGTCTAGTGGTGGAAATTAACTGATCCGGTGGTCTGGCTGGAAGCAGGGACACAAATATTCTTTTCCCTCGGTTTGGCATTCGGTGGTTTAATTGCATTCTCTTCTTACAATCCTGTGAACAACAATTGCTATCGAGACGCCATTATGGTCAGTTTAACCAACTGTTTCACCTCGATGTTTGCGGGAATCGTTGTGTTCTCTATTATCGGTAATTATAATATAATCAGTTAATTATATATTGTATCTTCTATTATCACTTTGTTTCACTGAATTTTAAATCGTAAATTAACACTAGGCTTACGGAGTTAATTTGACGGATAGGTTGCTAAAATTATACAATATTAACGCTTTGCACACGATTGAAGACTCTCAGTCACCATTCGTTTTAATGCCATAATTTAAACACGAATAAGGGAGAATATTAAAAAAACACGCGAAATATCGAAATAAAATAATTCCGCTCGTTCTAAACGTAAACGTATAATTTTCTTTGCATATTTTCACACGAAAGGTATACCATCGAACTTATAGAAACATAAGAAAAGCTTCTTCATGGCGAAAAAGTCATCGAGTGCAAAGAGTTAACAGATTTAATCAACTTATATTAAGTCTGTTAATTTCCTATTGTTTGAAATTAAACTTATCCTTCGTTTTTGCAAGAAAATACGTGGTTTCTTTTACTCATAAGTATGACAGGTGTTTGTAGAAATAAGTAAAAGAAAAACGCCCGTAAACCTAGTGTTAAACAAACAATTGTATTAATTGTATATATAAACATAGGTTTCAAAGCTACTATGGTTTACGAACATTGTCTATCGGAGAGAAACAACACGCTGATCAACATCTTTGGCCAGATAGATAAAATACCGGATGAAATACCAGCGAGTGGTACACTTTTGAATATTACCACCGGAAATGGAACGTTAGATAATCTAATCATGCCGGAACTACCGGAGTGCGATCTTGAGAAAGAGTTAGACAATGTAAGTTATAAATTAAATCATTAACGCTTGCTACGAGAAGATAATTTCTGTTTTCTTCGTATTACAGTCAGCGTCGAGCAAAGATAATTTTATTTTTCATGGTATTACAGTCAGCGTCGAGCAAAGATAATTTCTCTTTTTTCTTTATATTACAGTCAGCGTCGGGCAAAGATAATTTCTCTTTTTTCTTTATATTACAGTCAGCGTCGAGCAAAGATAATTTTATTTTTCTTGGTATTACAGTCAGTGTCGGGCAAAGATAATTTCTCTTTTTTTCGTATTACAGTCAGCGTCAGGCAAAAATAATTTCTTTTTTCTTCGTATTACAGTTAGCATCGGGCAAAGATAATTTTTTTTTTCTTCGTATAGCAGTCAGCGTCAGGCAAAGATAATTTCTTTCTTTCTTTCTTTTTTTTGTTTTTAAACATACGTTTTTTATGCGAATTATAGGAGTATATATACATATAGAGAGAACCCAAACGTACAAAAGGTTTACAAAGGAAAACTTAGCGTACGAGATCGATGGCTCCAACGTGAAGCACTTGCGATCTTAGAATTAAACTTATGCTACCGCGTTTATCGCTATGTGATAATATCTATTTAAGAGTTATTTTATGTTAAGTCGCGAATTTACCTGCGTATAGAAACGCATGATAAAACTATACGGCTTATTATTTCTTTCTTCTTCGTATTATAGTCAGCGTCGGGCAAAGATAATTTTATTTTTCTTGGTATTACAGTCAGCGTCGAGCAAAGATAATTTCTGTTTTCTTCGTATTACAGTCAGCGTCGGGCAAAGATAATTTTATTTTTCTTTATATTACAGTCAGCGTCGGGCAAAGATAATTTTATTTTTCTTTATATTACAGTCAGCGTCGAGCAAAGATAATTTTATTTTTCTTTATATTACAATCAGCGTCGGGCAAAGATAATTTTATTTTTTCTTCGTATTACAGTCAGCGTCGAGCAAAGATAATTTCTCTTTTTCCTTTGTATTACAGTCAGCGTCGGGCAAAGATAATTTTATTTTTCTTTATATTACAGTCAGCGTCGAGCAAAGATAATTTCTTTTATCTTTGTATTAAAGTCAGCGTCGGGCAAAGATAATTTCTTTCTTCTTTGTATTACAGTCAGCGTCGAGCAAAGATAATTTCATTATTCTTCGTATTGCAGTCAGCGTCAGGCACAGGTTTGGCGTTTATCATCTTCACGGAAGCGATAAATCAATTTCCTGGCGCTCAATTCTGGTCCATACTATTCTTCCTCATGCTGTTCACTCTCGGAATCGACTCTCAATTTGGCACGCTCGAGGGAGTTGTTACGAGCATCGTGGACATGAAATTATTCCCGAACTTGCGAAAGGAAATCCTCACAGGTCGGCAGCTATTAAAACGTCCGTCATCGTTAGGCTAATCAAAGGTAACCGGAGTCGTTTAATAGTCTCGTTTCATTCTCGAAATAGGTGGAATTTGCTTGGTTTGCTGCGTGATCTCGATGGCCTTCGCTCACGGTGCTGGCAGCTACGTTTTCGTACTATTTGATAACTTCAGTGGAAACTTCCCTTTGCTAATTATCGCTTTCTTCGAATGCATCGCGGTATCGTACGTTTACGGTCTGAAAAGGTACGTGATATAATATTAATATATATATTAATATTACCGCTTTCGAAATAAACAGTCCAAATATTGCCTAATTGAAGTAGTAGATCATGGTACACAAATTTCTTCATTCCTATAAAATGTCAGTAATTTGTAGTTTAATTTGTAATTAAATTTTTTGAATTTTATCAACTACTCTATTCTCATATACAAAATTTTCGCAACAGACATTTTCTTGTTTTCGACGTTAATATCCAAAGCTTTCCAAAATAAAATGGTATAAGTCCATTTACAGCCTGGAAATTGTATATTATTTTAGTTGAATTCGCCTAAAAGAAATTTATGTAATCAAATTACATA
>NIJG01000038.1:969272-981363 GCA_002201625.1 Euglossa dilemma | reverse complement strand
GCATTTATGTTTGGAGTGCTTTAACAAAGTGCACCGTTAGATGCAAGATTTATTCTAACATTTTGTTATTCTTTATTGTTCTAATAAAAAATTTTAATCGTTCGATAGGGCACATTTTATTTCAATGTATCTTCTATACATCGGTCATATTCAAATACGCTAACTCTCGATTTTCATTTAGTTTTTTACAATTGTAAAAAGTCGAAAGGCTCCGGTCACCCATGACCATCATGGCGTCACGGGAGAAACCGTTGCCGGTCATATATGACCAACATGGCAGTCAACGTGTTAATCCTCAATGTCAGACGTTGCTCGAATTTTCGGTTTAGACTGTTCGGGATACTCATAATCGAGGATAACGAGAAAGCGTGGTTCCCTGCGGCCGATTTGAAGGAATTCCATGGGATCGTGCCACACGAGGTTACACCTGCTGAAACATTGTTATTCTGTATAAGAAGCGATGGATCAGAAGGACTCTGTTGTCCGACAGGAGGTCCTAGCGACGACGACGAGGATCTCACCTAGGAATGGTTATCCTCCTGCATGTTGGATTAACATGTGTTTAAATGGTTCATAGATCTAAAAACAGCACTTTTTTACTTCGTATCAAAGTCCAGATCGTTGGCAATTAATTTAATCGCGATTAGATATCACACTTTGTTGAAATTTCGTACTTGACACTCTTTTCGTTTACCTCAGAGCGTATCACAAGGGTATATCGTGTCAATTATGGCGAAAATGACTAATATAATTCGAGCTATATTTACATTGCGACGATGTTCGGAAATTGAAACAGAGAAATTCGAAAGTACGGGTTTAACGTGACGATTTAAACGCAGATAATTGCCTTTCGTTTTGTAGACGCGTCTCTCTGCTGCTTTTCGAGTCTCTGAATCATTTAGCAATACGTGAGAATGTCAATATCAATTGGAAAAGTAAAGTGGAAACGTGCACGTCGTTTTCAGTAAGTAATTGCCAATAAAATAATGGACAAATAGTTACGAGGCGGATAAGGATAAAAATAAAGGAGAAACTGCAAGTTCTACTTTTTAAGCCAAACTTACAGTTTCTTTGCTTACGGAGATATATGATACGTCTCAAATTTAACGAATTAAATTATTTCACACGGTCGTTTCTTTTTTCTTATTACATCAACAATTTTAGACAAATTCAACTTCATTTTTTACACGTTATAATGATACCAGAGAAAAAGAAATTAAATAAACCGAAATGATTGCAAATAAATGCGATAAAATATTCAAATTACTGTTTAAAAATTGAAAGAAATCGAACGATAATCGAAATAACAAAATTTCTTAAATATCTTGAATTCGTGAAATAAAATTAATCCAGCAAATCTTAGAAATTAAATTACATATCGATATGATATAATTTACGAAATGTATCATATATCTAATGACTATTTAGCATATAAAGCGTCATTTTAGAATTTACAATATACATTCTTAAAAGAGAAGTTACAACCCTGCGACAGATTGCAGATGATAATAAATAGGATAATATTAAAATTAGATTCGAGACAACTTTTACCGCTTAGCAAATTGCAAATAAATAACGTGAGATCTAAGATTAGCGTAGGAGCCGTCCAATGGGCGTATAAAGAGGGAACCGTTCCCGAATTGTTCTATTTATTTCCTTTCTTCACTGAGGTGTAACAACAGTTCTACTTTGCCGATTGATTCTTCGTTATCCTCTCACCGTTACGTATTTAAGTCTTCTATGAAATCGTGTTACAAAGGTAATATCAATTATCGCAAAATTGTCGACAAACGTATCAAAAGAAAAAGAAGAAGAATAAGAAGCAATGAGATGATATGAAAAAAATATCCTTTTCAAAAGTGTGATCAGGTGTAACAACAGTTCTACTTTGCCGATTGATTCTTCGTTATCCTCTCACCGTTAAGTATTTAAGTCTTCTATGAAATCGTGTTACAAAGGTAATATCAATTATCGCAAAATTGTCGACAAACGTATCAAAAGAAAAAGAAGAAGAATAAGAAGCAATGAGATGATATGAAAAAAATATCCTTTTCAAAAGTGTGATCAAGTGTGATGCATTCGAATAGTTAATACGTCATCGTAGCCCTTGTTATTAACGGATATTAATTACTTTAACGATACATCTACAAACATATCTGACGCGTCGAATTTATAGGCTTTGTTTCTAATAAGTACGAGCTGACTGAGAGAAGAAGGGAAAGAAAAATCCGATAGGCAAGTGAGAAATCGATTAGCTGGCTTGGTAGCTATATCGCATTGAAAGTAACCCGTTTAGGGATAGAAAACGAGATGTAAGAGGTACGCATATCAAAAGAATATATCAAACGAGAAAATTTCGTTACGATTTTAGCGTATGTTCGCCGAACGTTCCAACGTCGTCGGACGCTCTAACGTATAAGGACAATAAGAATTTTTTTAACACTCGATCGACGAGGAATCTGTGCGACAATAATGAGATTCGATTGATCGAAATTTTAATCGACGAAGAGAATTTGACAATAAGATAAACGTATGCACTGCACTTCTTGCACATTCACTAAGGCCTATGAAATCGAGAGCTGCTGCGTCGGTCGAAGGAATAGAGAGTATTTCGTTCTCATATATTTTCTTAAGGTATACAATGTATCTTACGATGCGTTAAGTTCCCCTAAATTTACGTTAACACGTTTGTATCGTGAAAGTAAGAACGTCGTAA
The DNA here is from genome assembly GCA_002201625.1 of Euglossa dilemma. NCBI lineage: Eukaryota > Metazoa > Arthropoda > Insecta > Hymenoptera > Apidae > Euglossa > Euglossa dilemma. The sequence continues at coordinate 978,647 of NIJG01000038.1, read as the reverse complement.
CCTTTTTAGAGAAGTTTTACACCGTAAACGAAATCAGTCTTTGAGGAATAAAAAAGAAAAATGATATGAAAATTCATCGTGGACATTGATATTCTGGTATATTCTCGAAATTGGTATTCTTAGGAAAAGGAGAAGACAGATCTATTCCTTCGATAAGAGAATCGTTTATTAGCAGAGACTAATCAGAGCAGTAGCGGAGATACGCTCTAATCGCGTCTATTTGTACTTCGGATCTCCCTATTTTGTATGCGCGCTTTTGGGTATGGTCTTAACTCTTTTTGACAAATTGTTCATCACGAAATGTCGTATACTTCAGCACGATTCTAACGAGAACAGCTTGAAACCGGGTATTATTCATCGTAGAATTCTTATAACAGTGTCAAGAAGTAGGTCTACCATCGCCGAGATAAAAAAAAGAGAGAAACTACAACCTCTTGTCTTTGATAAATTAACAATCACATACAACTTTTTCGTTCTGGGATATTACATTCACATAGATCGTTTCCCTTGTTTCCCGAAGAAGGTGCTAAACTATAATAATATAAGAGTGATTTAATACGAGATGATATATATAAACAAAAGTCGTTGATAATACTTGTTAAGATCCTGTTATCGACTTAATCACAGCCCCGTTAATTATGTTGCTCCTAAATCGATTAGTGATTTACTTGTACTGGTATATTATATTATGATTATCCGTATGATGTAGCTCGACTGTAAATAATTGTTGAAGTGTCTTTTAAACTGTAAACTGACAATAACTTGCGGGAGAAGGAGCTGCCGCGTGAAACATGATGAATCGCCCTTGCAATGAATAGTACAAATGTTTCGTTCACTATCATATGTTTCGTACGCATTGCCTCGGATTACGAAACCGAAACATACAAAATCGGACAATAATTCATTCGAGTAAATTTTATTCCTCCATATTCATTATTCAAACTCTTGAGCCTCGAATGGTTGCGTTAGTGTATATAGTGTGCTGACATTTAATCGTTGTATCGTAATCGTTTACATTCTCGATGATTAAAGGTACATGTAACCTCAAATCGTTATTACTTATCGATCTAAAAAATAAAAGAAATCGAAGTTAGTAACATAAAAAATAAATGGAGTGAATATTATTTGCCCAAGCAAGACAATAATTAGTAGACAATAATTAAACGGTAATAATTTATTGAAAAATAAACGATACCTTTATTTAATCGCACTTTGTACACTTATACGCCGATTCATGTAATTTAAGATCCATTTGTAACCACTCGAGGATTAAGAACGTTATTTCATATCTATATCGGTAGAACAAACGAAACGTATCAATGAAATGTATCAAAAATAATTAGAGACTATCGCATATTCAATCAAACATAGAAGATTGGAATATTGATCTTGATATAGTGCCATTGTTTATGTTTCATCCGTGAGAATTTTGTTCTATTGTCTTTCTACATATCTTACTGAGTTTGCGAAATGTATAACGAGGAAGTCGTGTCCATCCATACTTAAGGTGCAATTTAAACGCGAAAGAGAAGGTTTGGGTATTATTCGAACAGAATACGAGCGTAAGCTGTGAAGTTAGGCTTCGAAGATGATTCGTGTTATTGAAGTTTTATTAACGATACATGGAAACAGGTAAATAATGTCGATGTAGCTTGCGCAATAATGAATAAGATATAAAGGACAGATGCGGACAGTAGCTAATGTTATAATTATATATAAATATAATGAGTATATATACACTGATATTACGTATACGTAAAACTGTACATATATATATTGTTGTCAGTTGAATGTTAAAATAAATACCGGGCGTAAAATATGGATTGTTTCCATTCATTTCCATTCTTTTTAATAAACAAACGAAATTAACGCTAGTAACAACTACTAACAGAAGATTAATCGAATCGAAATTCTGAATGACTGACAAAGTTTAAAATGTAGCACATTCTTTTGACGACTAATCTTTAACCTATTATTCAAACGTAATAGAAAGCCATAGAAAGTGAAGCACTAGACAGTCCATCGTAAGATCTGTCATAAAGTGCGAGAAAAATGATGAAATATTGATGTACTTTCTAACTCGAAGATTAAATTACTTCAAAGAACCGTAGGTCTTCACTTTCTCGAAGTTTTTCTTTGTTTTATAACACTTAAACAGCATGAAACTGCAACTTGCATATGTTCTAAAGAAATATGTACCTATTTACAAAAGAAATATGTTAGGAACTAAAATGAAAGAAACGAATTATGAGGTACTCGAACCGAATAACCGGGAAATTTAAGTAAATGAAAATAATATCCATAGACTGGTGTAAAAGTATGCCATCTAGTGATCAAACGATGTAATAAAATTAAGCGCGAAAAAATTTGAAACTTAATAAAATACAATTTACATTGCATTTGCATTGTTTTATTACCTTTATGTCAATGAATATCTTTACTTAGTTAGTTAGTATGTTGGAATGAGAACAATGAGAGGTTCAAAAGTGATTATAGGTGGAGCAAGCAAAGTACTCCCATAACCCCTGTATTGTCTTGCTCGCCAACTTCTCACGAATACGTAGCACTAAGTTGATTATAAGAAGGTTATGCTAAAAATTTGTTTCAATAGATTAATTCGTGTACAGAATATGAGTGTTTTCATCCAATGTTTAAATCCTTTGACTGGAAGTAATAATTGGGAGGAGAAAGATGAAAATTATGATTATCACCAAGAAGTTGCCAGATCAGCATTTGCTGATATGCTACATGATATTGAAAGAGTTTGTATTCTATATTATATTATTTAAAAATAATATTTTAAAATAATATAATGTAAAATGAATATTTTATTTCTATTTATGAAATTTTATTATAATTATAGAATCAAACATACTACCTAGGTATTAAATGTGCAATTGAAAAGAAACATCAAAACGGAGAAGAAGCTAATGTACTTGACATAGGCACTGGAACTGGTTTATTATCAATGATGGCTGCTAAATGTGGAGCAGATACTATAACGGCTTGCGAAGTAAATAATATTATTAGTTATTAAATTAGAAAATTATATTTGTATGTATTCGAACCATTTGTGTATTCATTAGGCTTTTACACCAATGGCTAAATGTGCTACAAAAATAATCCAAGAAAATGGATTCGAGAATAAAATCAAATTAGTACAAAAGCGTTCTACAGAAATGACTATTGGAAAGGATGGAGATATGGTGAAAAAAGCAAATATTTTAGTCACTGAAGTATTTGATACTGAACTTATTGGAGAAGGAGCACTTTCAACATTTCGTCATGCTCATGAAAATTTACTTGAAGTATAAATCTTAAATTATTAATTTAGACGATTTTACGCAATAATATTTAATATACATTCATTTATTTTATGTTAGGAAAATAGTATTGTAGTCCCACATACTGCTACTATTTGGATACAAGTAGTGGAGAGTACCACTGTATGTGCATGGAATACAATACATCCTATTAAAAATAAAAACAAATGTTTATTAAATATACCACATACTGTGAAATCTTGTTCTGGTGCAGCTGCAGTACATGATATACAGTTAACACAATTTCCTGACAATGCATTTAAACCTTTATTACCACCTCAACCAATATTTAGGTAAAAGTATGTCATATGTATATATAATTATACAAATCTGAAAATATGTAATAAAAAATTAAAATATAAACTGAATGTTTTTAGGTTTGATCTATCTGGTAAGTCAACTTTATTATACGATGAAAAAAGATGTATACATGTAAAACCAAGTGTAAGTGGTACTGCACATGCTATTTTTATGTGGTGGGATTTAGTCATGGATGTCAATAATGAGGTAATTATCGTTTATTAAGAACTTTCAAGCTTGTAACTAAATAGTTTCTATGTAGGTTTTGTTAAGTTGTGCTCCAGTGTGGGAACATCCAGATACAAAGATTTTACAAAATAAAGGTTTCAGTATGAAAGTGATAGCAAATGTAATGCCCTGGAGAGATCATTGGATGCAAGCTATTTACTATTTACCTGTTGAAACATCAATTACTGCTAACAATGAAATTAGTTTGATTGGATATCATGATGAATATTCATTATGGTTCCAATTGATAAATGAATCAATGTATGCTAATTTAAACACTTCATATATCTTGATATTTTTTGCTATTTTATAACTATATATATAAAATTTTATTTACAGAAATGAAGTACCAGATTGTGAAAGACCTGTTTGTAGTTGTAATATTCATGTAGCTTATTGTAGGACTCGTATAGGTCAATTAAATGATTATACACGAAATGAGAAATATATTAAGGCTTTAGAAAAAAAAATTACGTCAGATACTGTGTGTTTATGTCTTTCAGATGGCTGTTTGTTAGGTCTCGCAGCTATTAAATTAGGCGCGAAAAAAGTATTCATTTTAGAAACAAATCTTTTATCCAGGAAATGTATCAAAATGTTTGTCAAAACAAATGATCTTACAGAAAGAGTAGAAATTATTGAATCAGTAAATGCTTTACCTCCTGAAAGTACAATTAATTTAATTTTTGGTGAACCATATTTTATTACTTCAATTGTACCATGGGAAAATCTTTATTTTTGGTATTTGGTTTCAAGATATTCACCTCAAATACAAAGGATTCCAATTGCAGCAACTATAATGGGCGTCGTAGTTGAATTTAAAGACTTGCATAAAATACGAGAACCTGTTGGAGTCTGTGAGGGTTTTGATTTATCTATTTTCGACGAACTAATACAAGTAAGTCAGTACAAAATTAAAGAATGTAATAAAAAATTTAATTTTTACAATATTTTTATAGGCATCAAGTGATAAAAGTGATAGCCCTATAGAAGCTCAACCATTATGGGAATATCCTGCAAAAGCATTAAGTTTACCTTTTGTTATTAAGAAATTTAATTTAACACAAAATGTGTATGAAAGTGAAAATGTAAATATTTCAGAAACTGTGCCTATTTTAACGTAAGATTTCATTGGATTCTTTATTAATGTTTATCATAAATTAGTAGGTATATTTTATATATATATATTTTTTTGTAATTTAGGCAGGGAACGTGTAATGGTGTAGCTTTATGGGTCGATTGGCATTTGAATTCCGAAATTACGGTATCATCAGGACCTACTGTAGAAGTGCATCCTGGGATGAGGATATCATGGGATCCATTTACAAGACAAGGCGTGCATTTATTTAAAGAAATAACGCATGTTACATTACAAAGTAATGTTTTATGGTCATTTAACTTTGTACCACAATATGGAAATGTTAAATTTGATTTTCATATATTGTCAAAAAATATGCAATAACACAATTCAATGTTTATAAAAACATACGTTTAAGTTAAAAATTTTATTCGTTTATCTTATTTGTTTCTTTGTGTCATTTTCTTTTTTTTTTAAATATGTTTATAAAAATTACCATTTATTATAAAATAAAATCTCTTCAAAAACTATTAAATAAGAAAATATTATGTAGATTCTTCGGGCAGCATACGTAATTGTTTAGCTAATCTTCGTCCTATAAGTTTTGGGTAAGCCTTTTGTTTAATTAGAAATTCTTTACTTTGATGAGTTACAGCACCATTTTCTAGTTGAAACCTAAGATTCGCATAATTATTATTACTATACGATGTAATTTTATATTATATTATTAAAAACTTGCCTGCAAAGATAATGTAAAGGTCCAAGCATTTGATTTTTCAGTTCTGGATCACCTTCTAAAATGGAAAGTGCAAATGCACCAGTTTCAAGCGTAGATAAACAACCTTCAGTCGGTTGGGTTCTAATAACATATTCGCTTGTTGGAACTCCAACTAATTTACAGGCTTGTAAAATACACAGAGCTGGACTTGAATGATATATTGCCTATTGGAATGACTTCTTCTTTATTTACTTCAATATATACGAATTGGTCGAGTTATAAGGTACATTACCTTTGCTTGTGGCCAAGTTCCATCTAATAAAATAAGATTATACGGTTTCTGTCCATTAACTCCAACAGGATTTAATTTATCAAGTGCTATTGCACCCGGGGATGGATATAATAATATAGTATCTTTATTATTTAAAATTTCAGTTAAGCCCTCATGTTTTGAAAGTGGAAACTTTTTTCCTCTGAGATAAAAGAATATTATGATATCAATTTGAACTTTTAATGTTAATTGGTAATATTTCCAACTAATTACCTGTAAATTATACACTTTCCAGGTTCTAAACCTAGTGCAAGCATAGGTGCAGTTCGTAAGCAACGTTTTGCTTCAGCTGGATGTTGTAAAATTATTATTTTTGATGCAGGGCATACAGGATGCTTTGGTAACCCTGGACACCAACATACTGGTACTGGTCTTCTGTATAAATATAATATTAATGTATTCCATATAATTTAAAATATATAAAAAATTGTAGTTTATATTTTGATTTTAATATAACAAATGTGTATACGTAAGTCAAAGAGAATCACTTAAACATAACCTAATTTGGATGTGAACATACTTGCACTGTGAGCACTTATCTCTTGTTTCTGGAGGATCAGCTAGAATTTCTGACAATTCTTGCCACACAGATTCTTCATTCATTATAATTATCAACTATAATAATAAAAAGAAGTTATCGAACAATTTAATAATTGACAGAAGTATAGGTATAACAAAATGTGAGATACTATTGATAGTATAAAAATGATGCTATATTAATGTAATTATTTATATTAAAAAAAATACATTCATTTGGTATTAGATATCAGTAAACAATTCAGTCAAATCTACTTTATAATTAGATTTTTGGTACAAAAATTAGTTTCATGCTTTTATTCTACAAAACGATGGAAATTTAAATTTCGCGGTTTTAAAGGAATCAGTCATCGACTTGATGCAAACTGTGGAATTAAGAACATCACTATTCACATGTTTAATTGAAAATAATCAAGTCTGGACGAATTTACATCATGCCAATTTTGCTAACACCTCGTGATTTTTGGTTGAAACAAAAAATTACATAAAAAGTAAAAACGTTAGGAAATTCATTCTTACTTTAAAAGTTAGCTTAGAGTACCTCGAGTTCATGAAAGTCCATACTTACACCTATTCGTGTTTCTGAATAATTATAACTGGTCTCCAAAATTTAAAAATAATCCGTTGAGGGAACTTCTTACGCGCTAGTCTTGCGTTTTNGTAAAAACGTTAGGAGGTTTATTATTATTTTAAAAGCAGGATGAAAATACGAGTTGATCAATGTTCATGATTATAAATTGTCATCCAAATTTAGAAATAAGTCGCCATTCTTGCATTTTATCAAAGAGTTCTTTATCTGACACGAATTTACTACACAGTATTGTAGTCTTTAGGCTTTCTGAAGAAGAGATCATGGAACAGAATTGTCGAAACAATTTCCAATTCGATTAGATCAAGAAAATATTCCTCAATAACATATTGCAGGGTTTTCGCGCCATTTTACATTCTCTTTAGCCATTGCTCGCTTCTCTGCCCTTCACAATCCTCTAGACATAATTACAATACCAAGTACAATGAGGAATTATCTAAACAATCCACGAAAAAAAAAAGATTATTATGATTTTACAGACAATCATCTTAAGTACCTATATATATTAATTTCCTGTATTTACAACGGTGTTATTTATTCATTGCTCTGACCTTCGTTTGTAATTTTCATACTGTCCAAATGCTGAAAAATAAATAATATATTAATTAATAGTAAAGATATACTTTTAAAATTAAAGGGAAATATTCTTTACGTACATTTATTGTATATTCCCAAATGTCACTGTAACAATAGCATGAGAATAAAACAAAAAATTTGTCTAAAATATCCAACCAAATATGATAAATAGTACGATTCGGTTAATAAATAAATATAATGCGCGTCTAAAGCAACCTGTTGATAGAGAACTAATGTTAGCAGTAAGATAGACAAGGGCAGAAAATTTAATGAACTTCGATCAGCGCCATCTATGATTTTGGGCTAAATGATCAGGAAAGTAACAGGAACATAGAACGTGCAAGGAGGTCGTCTAAGTCTAGCCACGAGAGAGAAAAGGACAGATATATATTAGATAAGAACAGCTATATGTTAGACAAGAACAGCTATATATTAGACAAGGGCAACTATAGCTTAGAAAAGGACAGAATAGCGTCAGTAGTGAAAATTAACAAATAACTCAAATTCTGCGCGTAATTTATAAACTTTTATAGCAGCATCGTAAATCTGAAGCTTTGGACAACATTATTTTATTACTTTTGTTCACATTTTGTTGCTAATTAGTTTGTTATTATTTATTATTTAACTGCGTGGGTAATTTAAAAACAGCGATCGGCATGGTTGTCGAATAGAATATTTAATTATGAATAAAACTAGGAATAAAATGTGAAAGTATAATTGTACACGTGTAAATTACTGTATATATTGTTATTTTAAATAATAGGAAGTATATATTTGCAATAAACTATGTGATAATTATTGTAAACGGTAGGTGAGTGTTTGCAAAATCGGTTACGGTTGTTTATAAATTCGTGAAATTTGTTAATACGCGAATTTTAGCTTAATTTAGCATGAGTGATGGATATAGGGTATGTGATCCCTCTGTTTAATATTATTTTTAGCTACTATTCCCTTTTTTTAACTTTAAATAGCTGTTATAAACGTTTGTACATTAAAAACCATTGTTACGAGGAAGTAAATGACTTTTCTGTATGAAAAAATAATTGTACATATGTAAATTACTGTATATATTGTTATTCGAAATGATAGGAAGTGTATATTTGCAATAAACTATGTAATAATTAGTGTAAACAGTACGCGAGTCTCTGAAAAATCGGTTGCGGTCGTTTATAAATTCGTGAAATTTGTTAAATACGCGAATTTTAGGTTAATCTAGGATGGGTGATGGGTATGGGATATAGGGTCCCTTTGGTTAATATCTCTTTTAACCACTATTTGCGTTTTACTAACTTTAAATAGCTGTTATAAACGTTTGTACATTAAAAACCATTGTTGCGAGGAAGTAAATGACTTTTCTGTATGAAAAAATAATTGTACATATGTAAATTACTGTATATATTGTTATTCTTAATGATAGGAAGTGTATATTTGCAATAAACTATGTATTAATTAGTGTAGACGGTACGCGAGTCCTTGAAAAATCGGTTAAAAGTCGGGAAGATCGGTTTGATCTTGGTGGGGGTATCGTGGGTTCCGAGTAGGCACTCGCGGCAAGGCCACGTCAGTTCCACCTCGGCCGCGGTCATGGGTACATCGAAACTTTAAATACCCTAATTAACATACTTATTTATTTTTCCCGCCTAATAATTTATTGTTTACTTTCTACTTTAAAGTATTTACTTAATTTAAATATTT
>NIJG01000038.1:934736-954893 GCA_002201625.1 Euglossa dilemma | reverse complement strand
AAATATTGATACAGAAATGAAATAACGTCTCGCATAGATTTATAGATCTAGTTTAAGGCTTAATTTATTTCTAGATTTAGTGTAGGGCGAAATATATCTTTTATTTTCAGGTTTAGTTTCTCGTGTCGATTTTCTTTTTCAATTCTTTTTGCTGTTCTTTTGCAAAGCGATCAAAGATCGATCGTTTTGCAAAGGTGTATCAAAAGGTGAATTTATTCGAATTTTAGTAAATTTTTTTCGTGAATGGAGGGTGGATGGGACGAGGATAGGGTGGGTCTCCATTCGCAGCACCTCCACGTGGTGAGACCTGGGTAATCGTCATTATTTGACATATCATTTCTAATTGTATCACTATAGTTATCGCCATAGCATACGTAACTAATAGCTATGATACAATTAAGAATGATATAGCAAGTAATACGAGCTAATTGGCTGCGATCTTAACGTTGTAAATTTTCATATGTTAAATTAGGTAGTAGAGATCGATTAGGGTTCTTCTTGTAATTTACGTTGTTTAGAATTGAAAAATAATTTACATAGCTAGATCAATTAAAACAGTGTTCTAACAAAGTTTCTGAATAATAGAAATTGCGAAAAAGTTCAGGAGTTTGCGAAATAATTTTTGGAACTCGAAAAAATTATTTCACCGAGTGGGAAAGAGATACGAACGTGAATCCATTTTTATGTTGTAACTTGTTGTCCGTACTATAAGGCAAAATTCATAGAAATCGCAAAAAAGTTCAGGAGTTGGTGAAATAATTTTTAGAACTTGAAAAAATTATTTCTCTCGGTAGGATAGAGATAAGAACGTGAACTCAATTTTGCGTTATAGCTGATGGTCCGCACTATAGGGCAAAATTCATAGAAATCGCAAAAAAGTTCAGATATTTACGAAATAATTTTTGATTCTCGAAAGGCCTCGTTATCGTTTTCTTCGGGATCCAACTGTTAGTTATAGCTGCATTTTTTCTTAGCACACAATATATTCAACACGATGTTTGTACTTACTATCGATCATATTCATCTTGAAAAAGATGTTACAAAAATTTCGTCCAAGTTTTTGAAACTGATATCTTAAATCTCTGTTTTTGTTATTTTCTTACTTTATGTTTTCCGCGTATTTAGAGTATCAATTTTACCTTATGTAGGGTCGGTAATATTGAAAGCGTCATTTTCGATCAACGATAGATCCATTCATACACGAAATGTCTGTCGATAATGTTGCGAAGACATGGATAATGGTAAAGATGTTCCAGATACTGGTATCTGATGTCGGTAATGTTGAGAGCTGTATTAAAACGGTAAAAAGGGTCCCGCTATGTGCTCAGATACGAAGTATCTGTAATCATAATCGGTAATACAGTTTTAAATTTAACATTACCGACCACGGCAACACGGAATCTGTTTTAACACTTACATAACATCAGGTCATAAAACTTACGCACTTTCTTAATAGAGTTCGCTGTTTCGTTAGAATATTTACTGTGCGATACTGTACCCCTAGTGTAGGGTAATATCATTATGTAATAGATAAAATAAATAAATAAAAATTGCATGTACGCAAGCAGGCATAATTTAAAAATAATTTTACGATGGAAATGAAATAATTTTTAATTTTATCTTCATATTTCGAGGCCGCGTGATATACCAATGAAAAATAATCCCATATCGATATTAACCCTTTGCACTCGACGATATTTTGGTTACAAAATAGTAGAAATTTACAAATTTTGTGTTATAGAACTCACGTTATTTTTTTCAGTGGTAAATAAAGAATCGAATAATAATTAACACGTAAAATTATTTGATTTCGATATCGCGCATGTTGTTATATTATCTTAAATTTCATATATTAATTAACATGAGTCTTCAGAATTTCATAATGACTGACAGTCGTGTATCGTGAGTGTAAAGGGTTAAATATTAATAGAGTAAAATGAGGAATGTAACAATTACATTGTCTCTACTGCATTGTAATATCCATTGTTCATGTCGAATTTTTCTCTATTATTTTCATTCAAATATCACGAAAAGTCCCACGTCGAATGAAATATTTTATGAACACGTGTTTCATGAAAATGCGAAATCCCTTTCATTCTTTTTTCGTCATAAAAGCCTTTAGTTCCCCTTTACGCAATAATCAAAATATTACACTGCATTGTAATTTTTTTAATTTCCTTATTATCACTAGGTCTATTATTTTCATCAAAATTTCACGAAAAATTCCACGTCGAATGAAATATTTTATGAACACGTGTTTTATTAAAATACAAAATCCCTTTCATTCCTCTTTTCACCATAGAGTCCCGTAGTTCCCATTTACGCAATAATCAAAATATTACACTGCATTGTAATTTTTTAAATTTCCTTATTATCACTAGGTCTATTATTTTCATCAGAATTTCACGAACAATTCCACGTCGAATGAAATATTCTATGAACACGTGTTTCATGAAAATACAAAATCCCTTTTATTCCTCTTTTCGCCATAGAGTCCTCTAATTCTCATTTACGCAATAATCAAAATATTACACTGCATTGTAATTTTTCTAATTTCTTTATTATCAGTAGGTCTATTATTTTCATCAAAATTTCACGAAAAATTCCATGTCGAATGAAATATTCTATGAACACGTGTTTCATGAAAATGCGAAATCCTTTTCATTCCTCTTTTCACCATAGAGTCCCATAGTTCCTATTTACGCAATAATCAAAATATTAGCACTCGGGAATATTCGTGGAAAATTTGTAATTACCAGCGATAAGACACCACCGCGAGGGAATTATTAGTTAATCAGGGAATAACCTAATTAACTTTCTCGAGGCGAGGATGGATTTGCCGGTGTCGGTCGATGCGAGAATCGTGGGATCCATGCGAAACCATAAGGGTGAATAAATAAAAGGGGGGAAGAAGGAGAAAGCGATAGGACACACGGAGAGGGTATCGGAAGGTGAGATCGTGCCGACGTCGTCGTGGAAAGCGGATGACGCTGGTATTTTTAATGGAAAGCCGAAGGCAAGTTGAATAGAACAAGCTTTTGGGTAGGGAAGCGACACTCAGTTTCTTTGATCAATAATGAAAGTTCTCTCTGTCTCGGTTTCACGTTCTTCTCCATTTCACTGTCTCCTTTGGCCCCGAGCTATTGGCCCTCTTTTTCTCTTTCTTCCGCCACCGACGTTCTCTATCTTATCTTATACATTTTTAACCCTTATCCCGGTGGCCACCCGCTCGCAACGAGAGGAGGACGAAACGGTGCAGGAAGGCTCAAAGCGAAAGCCAAGTTCTAACAAGCCCCGAGCCGCGCGCCCAACGCTCCTGGCCCTCTCCCTTAAATAATCCACTCCTCGATCCATTCGTACGAAAGCCTTTTTGTAAAAGCCTCGATAGCCTTCATCCACCGGCAAGAGAGTCTTAAAGAATTTCGGACTTCCGTCCGACTCCTCCTCTCTTCTTCTCGACGCTCCACGACGCTTCGCTCCGCTCCTCTCCTCGCCGCTCGCCGGAATTAAGAGTCACGTGTCTGCGGATCGCTGAGATTCGTCGTGAAAGTATTTCGACATCGGATCCGATGGGCTATTTCGAGGGTTCAAGTCGCTTCTTTGATACCTCTTTCCTAACTCTTTGACAGCTTGATACCGTTTTCAACAGATTTACTACCGAATTCTTTAAAACGAATTCACCATGTTTAGAAGGTTTCCGAGAACCCTAAGGGAAATTTTTTGGAGAATCTTTTGGAGATCGGAAGTTGTTTGTGGAAGTAGACCGAGGGGAGTAGTTGGTGATAAAGAGTGGAAGAGATGGATTACTCTGTGTAGGAACAGTGCAAAGCTGTAAGAAAGATATCAATTATCAGAACATTGTATATAGGAAATAATAGGAAATAATAGGAAATAATAGGAAATAACAGGAAATAATAGGAAATAATAGGAAATAATAGGAAATAATAGGAAATAATAGGAAATAATAGGAAATAATAGGAAATAATAGGAAAAGTATCTCCATTTTATATAATAATTCACGATGTTTAGAACGTTTTCGAAAACCCTAAGGAAAATTTTTTGGAGAATCTTTTGGAGATCGGAAGTTGTTTGTGGAAGTAGACCGAGAGGAGTAGTTGCTGATAAAGAGTGGAAGAGATGGATTGCTTTGTAATTGTAGGAATAGTGTAAAGCTGTGAAAAAGATATCAATTGTCAAAACAGTGTATATAGGAAATAATAGGAGATGTATCTCCATTTTATGTAATAATTCACGACGTTTAGAACGTTTCCGAGAATCCTAAGGGAAATTTTTTGAAGAATTTTTTGGAGATCGGAAGTTGTTTGTGGAAATAGACCGAGGGGAGTAAAGAGGGAAGTAGGAAATATATCTCCATTTCATGTAATAATTCACAATGTTTAGAACCTTTCCGAGAATTCTTAGGGAATTTTTTTTGAAGATCGGAAGTTGTTTGTAGAAGTAGACCAAGGGGAGTAAAGAGGGAAGTAGTTGGTGATAAAAGTGGAAGAGACGGATTGCTTTGTAATTGTAGGAGCAGTGCAAAGCTGTAAGAAAGATATCAATTATCAAAATAATGTATATAGGAAATAATAGGAAAAGTATCTCGATTTTATGCATTATCTCTTTTATTTTTATAATACAATTAACCCTTTTGAAACGAATGTCATAATACACGTAGAAACTTTGTGATATTTTACAGTAAAAACTGCTTAAAATACAACGAGAAATAATTTTAACATTGTCATCAACGTTGTCCATATCTTTTAATTCAGAAAATTTCCCTCGTTTGTTATTTTCAATTATTTAATATACACTTGCTGCATCGTTAACTTCGTTTCTTGTCTGCAAAGAATTAATACGGTTCTATAAGAATATTTAACTCGAAAGTAAACGAAGAGCAAGCGAGTGTATAATACAAAAATACATACATCGACTATTCAAAGAATGTATATCTCATCGTTCGGTATACAAACTCGCATTCGCGTCATTTATTGGATGTAAAAAAATGTCTTAAAAATTCCTTGGAACGGGACACGGAAATATGAGTACGGTATTAATTCTAAAAGTTTAATTAGTATTTACGGTTCGATGGCGGCGGAATCGGCTGAAGGTTTCCGGCGCGGTGACTCGGGCCGTTGTAAATATTACAGGAGAAAAAGGACCTCTGTCCGTTGGCGGTGAAGAAGACCATTGTAAGCGGTTTTCTTTGACATGGGCGAAAAAGGATGGAAAAGGAGGGGTTTCTTGTCTCCTTCGACCTAATAAAAACCTCAAAAAGATCGGCGAGACTACCATCGTAGGCATCAGCTTCTGGTCCTTTCTTCCCGGTTTCCTTTCTTCCGCTTTTTTCCCTTGTTTGCGACTGTACATCGGTCAAAAGCGCAGGGAGGAGCAGCTGAGGGGTGGTAGCCAGGGGTTGGACGGATTAGTGTCCTCGCGTAGGATACCGGTACGCTAAGCAAGCGGCGAGCACGAGAAACGAAGAGGGACGAGGAGGAGAATTGGCACAAAGCGAAGGGCGAGGAGGAAAGGGGGTGGCAGGGTGCGGAATAATGCTTAACAAGCCGACTTGAAAGGACGGCCGCCATTTTGAGTCAATACTTGAAAGTCTTTGCTCATTAAGAATATTTTACGTCTCCCTCTTGCAACGGAATCACCACCCTCCCGCGGATCACCCACCCCCTACCCCTTCATCCTCGTTCCACTTCCTTTTTCTATCTTTTTTCTCTTCTCTCTCTCGCTTTCTCTCTCTCTCGTTGCTTCGTTCTGTACCAAGGTCCATCCCCCGATGGTGCAGGGAGAGGCGAGAGGGTGGTTGCACCCTCGAAGATGGAAGTTATTTACGCGGCACTCGGAGCACCCTCCACCATCGCAACCCCGTAACCATTCCCTTTCCGCGCCGCGTCTCTACGCCAGCCTCCCCTTTTCCTTCCGTAAGACGCAGCCACGCTACCCCCACCATCTAACCACCCCCTGGCTCTCACCCTCTTCTTCACCCTCGTTTCTAGTCGCCAGCTCCACCATAGACTCCCGATGGCCAGCGCGAACCCTCCCCGACGCCGGCTAAGAGAATTCCGACTTGGCCGCTGGGCCAACCTCCGTCCGACCGCCCTTCGCCACCCTTAGCCACCCTTAACCACCCTTCCAACCTTCCGACAGCGTTCGCCACCGCCTGCGACTTTCCACCGCGCTGTAATCATCGTCCCATTTCGCCGCGTTTTTCCTAATTCCTACCCAATTTCGCTTTTAGCATTTCAATTTATGCCCGCCAACCGATTTGTTAGACGTGCCGACCCTGCAGGATCGCGGGATTACTGGGGCTGTCGACGGAACGAAATTTCGATCGATCAACTGTGTACTGACTTGAATCTTCTTTCTTCTCCGAATTTATTTCCTATCTTCGCTTCTTTTTCGTTCTATGCGTATTTTTGGCGCAGTGCTTTGTGGAATTTTCCGTGTGGGAAGTATATATCACCTTGAATTTTCTTTCTTTTCCGAATTTACTTTCTACTTTTGCTTGTTTTTCCTTCTCTTCTTATTTTTGGCACGGTGCTTTTGGAATTTCCCGCGTGGGAAGTATATATCACCTTGAATTTTCTTTCTTTTCCGAATTTACTTTCTACTTTTGCTTCTTTTTCCTTCTCTTCTTATTTTTGGCACGGTGCTTTTGGAATTTTCCGTGTGAGAAGTATATATCACCTTGAATTTTCTTTCTTTTCCGAATTTACTTCTTGTTTTTCCTTCTCTTTGTATTTTTGGCGCGGTGCTTTTTGGAATTTTCCGCGAAAGAAGTATATACCACTTTGAATCTTCTATACTTTGAATTTTCTTTCTTCTTCGAATTTCCTTCCTACCTTCGCCTCTTTTTCCTTTTCTTCTTTTTGGCGCGGCGCTTTGTGGAATTTTCCGTGTGGGAAGTATACACCACTTTGAATCTTCTTTTTTCTCCGAATTTACTTTCTATCTTTGCTTGTTTTTCCTTCTCTTCTTATTTTTGGCGCGGTGCTTTTGGAATTTTCCGCGTGAGAAGTATATATCACCTTGAATCTTCTATACTTTGAATTTTCTTTCTTCTTCGAATTTCCTTCCTACCTTCGCCTCTTTTTCCTTCTCTTCTTCTTTTTGGCGTGGTGCTTTGTGGAATTTTCCGTGCGGGAAGTATATACCATTTTGAATCTTCTTTTTTCTCCGAATTTACTTCCTACCTTTGCTTGTTTTTCCTTCTCTTCTTACTTTTAGCACGGTGCTTTTGGAATTTTCCGCGTGAAAGTATATACCACTTTGAATCTTCTATACCTTGAATTTTCTTTCTTGTCCGAATTTACTTCCTATCTTCGCTTGTTTTACCTTTTCTTCTTCTTATCTTTGACGTGGTGCTTTTTGGAATTTTCCGCGTGAGAAGTGTATACCACCTTGAATCTTCTTTCTTCTCCGAATTTCCTCCCATCTTCGCCCCTTTTGCCTTATCTTCTTCTTTTGGACGCGGTGCTTTTCGGAATTTTTCGTGCGCGAAGATCCGTTGTCCTGTCCTTTTCATTTCGGTATCTTAAATTGTATCTTGGCGAGTCGAACTTTATCGGTCGAGTGTCAGCTTTCACGTGACACTGCAATTTTGTCGTGTGTCACGTACTCGACAAGGCCGAATAAAACCGCGACCCAGAGGGAAATTANTAATTTTCCTTCTAGGTGTTAGAACGTGTAGAATCAGTGATTTTACTTTCACTTTACTTTAGTATAATTTCATCTTATTTATTATTGAAATTTTAATAATTGCGACATCTCTTAGCATCGATAACATTTTATTTTCATCGCGTAACTTGTTGATGTTGCGTATATTTTTGGGATCGCTTGCTTTCTTCTTCTTCTTTAATCCTTCGAGTAATAAACACGTGTGCTCGTTGATGCAAAAATAAAGATATCATATGTAGAAACCAAATCATCACGCTCCAAATTAATCTTGATAATATACATGTAATACTTGTGTTCCCAGACACACACATACACACACTTGTGTTTATATACTCATAATTTCGATACGTTAGCTCGATATGTTACCGATTTGCAGATGTGTTCAGGTACACACGTGTATGTTTCCAAGATGTAACAAACGAAGGGTTATAAGTTATCGTTGGTTTCGAGCAATTCGACCGTGATACCTTGTGCTCTTTGTATGCTAATTACGCGAACGTCGTTCCGATGCAGATGAGGAAATATAAAAACAGCGGAACAGAACCATTCCGTGGATGTAAAAAAATAAGCAACGCACCGGTACTATTTTGTATATCCTTTCGGCCTTTTAATTTAGCAATTTATGGCGTCACATGCCATCTCGTGTCGGAGTGGTGTATAGGGGATGTTGTGTCAGTACGTGGTCCGATGATTAATGGTTGCGTTCTGCACGGTGCCACTAAATTTCGAGTTACGACAACCGTGTGTATGGTACATACAATTATTCATTCGAATCTAGCGCATACTGCTGTCATTGTTTCATAGAAAAGTATATACTCGTTAGGTTTTTTGTTCAGCATCGACATTAGCACCTCTCGAAGCTATTTATTGTGAAGCTGTTTTGTTATAATACGTCCTTTTCAAGCGAGTCTAGCTCAATTCGTTCCAATGATTTATAGTAATTATCCGATGAATAATAATATCCGATATCATATTGGATTATCTTTTAATAGATCTTTAGCTGCAAGTTATTTCATGTAATTATTTATCAAATCTCTACTTTTCTAAGATTTAGGAATATCTGGAAAATCGTCATTTTCATACAATTGAGAGCATCTAAAAGGCAATGGTTGACCAATCACTGTGAATAGTTACTGAAAAATAAACGTATTATTTCGATATCAGTGTCGACATTTATCTCATCCTAGGACGATTAATTTCTCCCTATCTCGTTCTCACTAAATACCACAAATTTACACAAAGCTATTCATACCCTTCGTATACAAACCATTCACATAATTACTGATTATGCCTCTATTAATTACATACGGAATTCTTACCAAGCAATCATGGTATTGATCACAATAATCTCCGTACACGAAACCACGCGCACCCCTTAGCCAACCTTACAGAAAATCCATAAATAAAATAAAAACCAAGATCCGTCTACCTCAACTATACACGAAAAATTCAAGAAATCTATCAAATACACGGAAAAGTTACACCGGCACGTCCCATTACCGCGTCGACATTTATTTCACTCTAGAATGATTAATTTCTGCCTATCTCGTCCTTCCGAAATATGACAGATTTACACAAAACAATTTATCCCCTTTTTATACAATGGATTCACCTAAATTATGCCTTTATTATAATTCGATACGGAACTCTTACAAGTCAATCATAGTATTAATCACAATAATCTCCGTACACGAAACCACGCGCACTCTTTAGCCAACCGTATAGAAAATCCATAAATAAAATTAAAACCAAGATCCGTGTACCCTAATTATAGACGAAAAATTCAAGAAATCTATCAAATACACGGAAATGTTACACCGGCACGTCCCATTACCGATCGCGTATATCCTCTCTCTGAAGAGCAGCAAGAAAAACGCAACAATTCGATATTATTGTCGACATTTACTTCACCCTAGGACAATTAATTTCTCCCTATCATACGACAAATTAGCACAAAACAATTCATCCCCTTTTTATACAATGGATTCACCTAAATTACCGATTATGTCTTTATTAATTATATACGGAATTCTTATAAAGCAATCATAGTATCGATCGCAATGATCTCTGTATACGAAAAGCCATGCGCACACCACTGATAATATTATAGAAAATCCATAAATATAATGAAAAGCAAGATCCGTGTACCCCAATTATAGACGAAAAATTCAAGAAATTTATCAAATACACGGAAAAGTTACACCGGCACGTCCCATTACCGATCGCGTATATCCTCTCTCTGAAGAGCAGCAAGAAAAACGCAACAGTTCGATATACGTCCTGAACCACTCCTCTCCCTCTCTGTGCTTCTCTCTCTCCGCGACGTTCGTTAGCCGTAACGAACTTTGCGAACAAAAAGGCTTGCGTGTCGAGTTTTTAAGTCATCGCGAAGTTATTCGGGCTGGGAGGCGAACGGTGCACGAGAGAAAGACAATAGGGGCCCGATATACCGCGGCGCTTGAGGGGCGGCGGGGCGATGGCTGACTGTAAAAATAAATCACGCGTGCAACGTCGTCGTTTCTCGCTCAATTGTATCAACTTTAACCCCTTTTATTGTATCGCTCTTTTTTTCCATCGTTCTCTCCTCGCCGTTTGACCGGATTCGCAGAGCGACCCTCACGGTTTCTCTTTCTCCCGCTGGCGGTGCCGGGCGTCGGTGCTGGGCGAATCAGGTTCGAGGCTCGGCCGTGCGAACACAATCGGCACGGTGCCGCGAACGGCAGAAAGCGCATATAATAAGCCGTGGCGAGAGAGACAGAGTGAAACAAAAACTGGTCTCGCTAGGTAAAACAATAGGCAGGGGGTTCCTCGGCCGGGACGAAGAAGGGGTGGCAGGAGCGAGTGAAAGAGTTGTCGTTTTGTGCCGAACGGTCCAGTCGAGAAGCAAGACAGGCATACAGAGGGAGAGAAAGAGTTAGAACCACGTTCGAGCAACCCCATCGGCCGTGTGCGTGAAATTCAAGAACCTGTAGCGCGAAGAAGAACAAAACGACGCTGCCAGCTGCACGGTGCATACGTTATTAGCGCGTCGTTTTCTCCTTCCGCGTGGAAATTTCGACATACCTGTATCGGCGATGACGCAAAGAAGAAAAAAAGAAAAGAGAAGAAGACGATCGTGAGACACGGTATTCTTTAGACGCGTTGCAGATCTCCTCTCTCTCTTTCTCTGGCTTTAACTGCTGCTACCCCCCAGTCCTGGCTCGCTCCCTTCTCGTTCGCGGCACCCGAGAAACAGGTTCCTCTTTATTCGTCCTGCTTATTATGCAAGTTATTGTTTTCGCTGAGACACGAGAGCCCCGGGAGTGGTACTGGTTGAGAAGTGAAGGAGGAAAAAAGAGAGAGAAGAATGGAAAGAAAAACAAGTCGTCGAGTGATTTTCTCTCGTTCGTGCATCTCGTTCTCAAGGGTTGCGCAAAATAATTATCATAACTCCTGTATCGGTAGTCTGTTTGAAGCACCCTCTCTCAGCTCTCTCCGCTGTTACGAAAATCTCGGCAGACGGTTCTCGCGAGAAACGAGGAATAAATGGAACAAAAGGATAGGTTGGTTGGAAGAGGGGAGACAGAGGCGGAGGTTATGGAATCGATGGGACGAACGGTACCGTGTAACAGTTCTTAGAGAATGATGGACAGTGGTCCATGGAACGATGGTACCCCTGCGGAGGCAGGACCGAACGCAATGGCGATCGATGGCAGATGTCCAGAGACGACTGGAAAGAGGAATTTTTTTCCTTCCGCCATGGGCTACCGCGGACCCGTCCAGGTGTCCATTGTGGGTCCGAGCCTGGATTCTCGACCCTTAATCCTTAACCCTTTGGCCGCACGCATCCGCTGGCAAGCACCCATTTACCGATCCTGAAACAATACCGACCGGACCGCACCCCGGATGCGCACGTTTATTAAGTAATGTCCCCCTCTGATTTTGCGCTCGACAGCTGCCCTGGCAAAAAACCACTGTTGCTTTTGTCTATTGCTTAGTCTCATTGCTCCGCGACCGTTCCACAAGGATGGAACTCAGAGATCGTTACATTTCATACTAAGATCTTCACTCGCCATTCTAGGTTTTCCATTATTCTGTACTCCAGCTTCCGAGCAAAAGCATCCCACGATGAGTGGTTGCTGTTGTTTGGTATATTTCTCTCGCTGGTATCAAATTTTACATCGCTTTTAATTAACGTGTACCCTGTGTCTACTATTGTTTCAGCGTTGAGTGTATATTATTATAAGTCTTGATTTCGGTACTAAATGGTTGGGGATAAAATTCTGCGAATATATCTCATAGGTCATCTTCCTTGCATCCTTAAACTGATATGCTTCGCTTTAATTATTTACCTATTTTCTTTGCGTATTTACATTTTGTTAATAGTAACATGAAATTTCGTAATTTGTTATTTCTTAAGGTCCTATGTTTATTATTTTTCGAGTCGATCGGATGAACCGGACGACGTAGAAGAAATAATTCTATTTCCACTTGCACTGTTAACAAAAGGTATCGCAATTTATTATTTCTTCAGATCCCACGTTTAATATTTCTCGCGTCGATCGAACGAATCGGACGACATGGAAGGAATAATTCTATTTTCACTTGCGCTGTTAACAATAAATTTCGCAATTTATTATTTCTTCAGATCATTCCACATTTAATATTTCTCGCGTCGATTGAACGAATCTGACGACACGGAAGAAATGATTCTACTTCCACTTGCGCTGTTAAAAAATTTCGCAATTTATTATTTCTTCAGATCATCCCACGTTTAATATTTCTCTCGTCGATCGAACGAATCGGACGGTGCGGAAGAAATGATTCTATTTCCATTTTCACTGTTAACAAAAAATTTCGCAATTTATTAAGGTCCCATGTTTAATATTTCTCGCGTCGATCGGACGAATCGGACGACGCGGAATGAATAAATCTATTTCCACTTGCGATGTTAACAATAAATTTCATAATTTATTATTTCTTAAGATCCTAGGTTTATTATTTCTCGCGTCGATCGAACGAAATGGACGACTTAGAAGAAATGACTCTATTTCCAGTTGCGATGTTAACAAAAAAATTTGGAATTTGTTATTTCTTAAGATCCCAAGTTTAATATTTCTCGCGTCGATCGAACAAACCGGACGACACTGAAGGAATGATTCTATTTCCATTTGCACTGTTAACAAAAAATTTCGCAATTTATTAAGGTCCCACGTTTAATATTTCTCGCGTCGATCGAACGAACCATTCAAGAAATGGTCTTTGAAGGAATTCGCGTATATTTGGATCTGCATCGTTACACTTCTTAGAAAGTAAGTTTATACGTCAGACGAAGGTCCAGTTCTCGTACCACGAATTTGCTATAAGGGCGAATTCGTATGGAATCTTGAAGGGGTCACGTGAAACCTGACCGAGTCCATGAGCTCACCCCACCACGTGGTCGATGAAAGGGTGGTCTTTGCCATTGGAACCAGTCCTACGTTCATGCAAAATGCAAGAGGCCAGTTTCAAAACGGCCGACCATCATATCTCCACGTTATTACGCCTGCGAATTATCTGCACGAGATAGTAAAAATCGGTGAAACCAGTCACGTAATCTTTCGCGTTCTTCGCGAACAGTCTTCGCGAACAGAGCGAACGAGAGGGAAAGGGTCAGGGGAAAGTAATTGCTAGAGACGTCTGTGGAACAATCAAGGGAAATTGATTTCCAATGTTTTACTTAACGAGTTTAAAGTGTTCGTTTCATTTAGAAAGTTTGCGTTACCGCAACATGTACCGTGTTGTGCAGCGCTTTGTTTTGTTTTCCTTAGCGGAGGTGATTTTCCTAATTGCTAGTTATTTTTCATTCCCATCCAAGTGTTAGTGGTCGAGAAATTAGATAGTGAAGAAATTTTTACTTTGACTGTAATGATCGGAAATGAATGGTTAATTGAATTTTTCGATTCAAGCACACACGTATTCGTACGTATAAATATAGATCTCGTATTAAATCTTTTATATAGAGCGCGAGTAGTCGAAATAAAAATTTCCCGTTCAAAGTACGAGTAAAAAAGCTTTTTCATCGGGAAATTAGTTCGAGAGGAGGTATAGAATTTTCTTTCACTTTTCGTGGATGCAAGAAAATTGGTCGTAAAATTTATCTCCTTTCAATTAATGTTTTCAAGTTGTCGATTAAATTTCTGCTCCATTTTCTGGTCTTTTGCGAAAGAATATTTTAATCTTCTTAATAGAATCTAATAGAATCTTTTAGAATGTTTAATAGATTCAATCTTTTCCGCCTATTATGATATTATTTATATGATATCGGGGAAACGAGCATTAAAATTTCTCGTATAATAAAACTCATTAGACGTAGATGTATATATATATAATTTTAATTTAATTAGGAACGTAATGAGATCCGTCTTGAATATTCTCGTGTACACGCAAAAGAATAATTTTGCTGAGATCGTAAAAAAATTTAGGAAGCTCGTTAACATATAAAACTGGTCAGTAGAGAAAGACCGTCGTGGTTAGACGATAAAAAAAAGGTTATTTAATAGTCATAAAGAAAAAAAGAAAATGAACTTTCGTTTAAAAAAATCAATTCGTATTTTTATACATTTTCTACAAACATTTTCTCTTCTGGAAAAATTTTTCTGATATTTCGTGCATTTTGTATAGATTTATTTAGGGGAAAATGACGCGACAAATGGAATTGTTCGATTTGAGACATTTTGATATTCATTTGCAGCAGTGGAAGAAAAATTCGACTTGAAAAGATTCGCTGAGCAACATGGCGCCAATTAATTTTAATTAGCTAAAAGTTTTTCGGGTCGCCATTTCAAGACGATGACCTTAATCTCTACAGGATCAATTAGTCGCTGATTAATTCTCGCGAAGTATCCTCTCGGCCATTTCCTCTTCGATTGTCTGTGAAATTATCGCGCGTAATTCAGACCTCATAATGATCAGGTCGACTTTCTTCCCCTCGACTTCTATAAAGTTGCAGCCCATTCCCGTTCGCGCCTAATTACAGCTAATTAGGACGAGATTCGAAGGGAGACCCTCAGTTTAAAGTTACATATTTCTTTTTAATAAAATTCCACGCTGAAAAGTGGCAACGGAAAGCATACAAATTTCGAATACCAGAGACAGACGTATATATAAAAAAATATATTTTCTCGCATAATATCGAATAACGTAGAAAATTATTTTTTAAATTCAAAGAGAAAATTAGTAAAAGTAATAATATTAATTAAGGCGGAAACAATTTCTACACCACTTAGGAAAATGATAAATTAAATTATTAAAAAATATATTTTCTCGTATAATATCGAACAACGTGGAAAATTATTTTTTAAATTCAAAGAAAAAATTAGTAAAAATAATAATATTAATTAAGGCGGAAACGATTTTTAGTCGACTTAGGAAAATGATAAATTAAATTATAAAAAAATATAGTTTCTCGTATAATATCGAACAACGTGGAAAATTATTTTTTAAATTCAAAGAAAAAATTAGTAAGAGTAATAATATTAATTAAGACGGAAACAATTTTTACACGACTTAGGAAAATGGTAAATTAAATTTCTGATGGTGGAAATTTAAAAATTTTATTTCCGTGATTCTATAACAAGTCCTATAATTTTATTGTTCACAATTTTTTGAGAATTACCGCGTATTCCACTTGGTCTTTCTTTGCTAATTTTTCCTATGAAATTTATGCCCTATATATAAAAAGGAAACTGTTAAATTTGGTTATTCAACAATCGATTTTATTTCGTTCTATTTTCAAAATTAATTCGATCTCGAACCAATTAATCAATTCCAATGCTCGATCTTCTCGATCTTCTCGAAAAGAAGCATCGCAAAAATTCCACTGTGAAACACACGAATTGGAAGGTATTTAGACTCGGTTCAGGTATCGTAAAATTCCACGCGAGACTTGTGAAAATTGGTGGAAGACGCGACTAGCCTACATCCGGGATAAGAAAGAAATGGTTGGTAAATCGGGTGCCGAAGGAAGTGGATTATTCCGTCGGAATAATGTGGAAGAAGCGAATCTTAAAGGCAAACTGAAAACAGGGACAACAATTGCAAATGAGGGTGTGGTTGCTTAAAATGTCGGCCGCGAAATCGTCCGTTATCATCCCTTCTTTGGTGGCCGCGACCCCGGGACTGGGCGGGGGAGGCAGATCCCACCCACCCTTTTGTGCGTCGAAGGTATGGAGCCATTGATTTTGAATATGTAATCTGAGGTATTTTATTATTCCATCGTACTTGGGAGTTAGGGGAGGGGGTGGCGTTCCTCTGTAGGCAGGGGCGGTTCGACCTCCACCGCCATCGACCTTCGTCCCTGGTCACAGTCGAACACCGTGGAGGGTGGGGTGAAGACGAGGGGGTTTCGAGGGTGATTCGATTCTCTGCTGCTACTACTACCACCACTACACTCGCAAAACCAACACCATCACCATCGCCACCACCACCACCATCACCACCACTACCACCACTACCACCACCACCACCACCCTCGAGTTCTTGACGCGTGATTGAATATTTTTTCGCTGTGCGCGATTGGTTCGTCGTACCGGTGGCAGGCAGAACAAACGAGTCTGGAGGAGATGGAGGGTGCTGCGGGAGGGTGGTTGGTGGTGGCTGCAGCCACCTGTCAAGCAAAAGAATCGCCATGGTAACCAGGCCCCGTCGCCATCGGCTGAAGGGACTCGTTCGACGGGGGGGTGGCGACCCGGTCTCGCAGGGGTGCCCGCGGGGCTTATATTGAATTTTAAGGAAGTTCCTGCCGGCGGAAAAGATACATGCGGCCGAAGGGGTGGCTTCTCGCGGAAACGGCAATCGATTGATTTTTGACGATTCTCCGAATTTTTATTTTTCTCGTCGTTCGGTTGCAGAATCTCTCGTTTCTTGGGCTGAATTTTAAGAAAATTCTTAGCAGTGGATAAGATATATGTGGCCGAAGGGGTGGCTTCTCGCGGAAACGAGAATCGATTGATTTATTTTTGACGATTCGCCGAATTTTTATTTTTCTCGCTACGATGTTGTGGAATCCCTCGTGTCTTGGATTGAATTTTAAGAAAGTTCTCATCGGTGGAAAAAATACATGCGACCGAAGGGGTGGTTTCTCGCGGAAACGCAATTGATTGATGACGATTCGCCGAATTTTTATTTTTCTCGCCGTCAAGTTGTAGAATCTCTGGTGTCTTAGGTGGAATTTTAAGAAAATTCCTATCGGTGGTTAAAGTACATGGAGTCGATGGGGTGGTTTCTCGCGGAAACGGCAATCGATTTATTTTTCACGATTCACCGAATTATTATTTTTCTCGCTGCCGAGTTATAGAATCTCTCGTGTCTTAGGTGAAATTTTAAGAAAGTTCTTATCGATGGAGAGACACATGAAGTCGAAGGGGTGGTTTCTCGCGGAAACGGGAATTGATTGATTTTTGACGATTCGCCGAATTTTTATTTTTCTCACCACGATGTTGTTAATCCCTCGTGTCTTGGGTTGAATTTTAAGGAAATTCTTAGGAGTGGAAAAGATATATGAGGTCGAAGGGGTGGTATCTTACGGAAACGACAATCGATTGATTTGTTACGATTCGCCAAATTTTTATTTTTCTCGTCGTTCGGTTGTAGAATCTCCCCTGACTTGGGTTGAATTTTAAGAAAGTTCTTATCAGTGAAAAAAACATATGAAATCGAAGGGGTGGTTTCTCACGGGAAACGGGAATCGATAGATTTTTGACGATTCGCCGAATTTTTATTAAATCTAGCTTTATATATATTTGTCCAGTTTCTTACGTTTTTTTGAACATGGATGTAGGTACGAAAAAATGTTCCTGTATGATTATATGATAAATTGAAGGGTTGTAAATTGGCTAGGAGGGTAAAGAGGTTATTTCATTATAGTAATGAGATTATAAAAGAGAGATTGAAGACTGTTATCATAGTTGTTAAAATATTTAAGTCATAAGTCAGCCGGTTATGTACGATCGCGAGAATTGAGGAAACTCATCTTCCTTCTTCCGTAATGAAAGGGCTGGGCGGTGATGTGATTAAATCACTTTCACGATTGCGAATGTTCTATATTTTCACTACTCTTCATATTTCTCTTCGGCTCTTTCTTTTGCTTTAAAAAGGAACAATCCGGCGGAGGAGAGCTCTCATAAACTTTGTACGCTTAGCTCCACCAACGTTTCCGTGTGGAATCAAACAAAACCGCCGCGTACAGTTTTCCACTATATTTTTCACTAAAAATAGGGGAGAAAGGGAAACNACATATTCTAACAAGAATCCTTTTTATTTAAAAACGCGTATCTATTTACAGTAAAATTAATTTTCTCTTTCTCGAGATATTCATTTTCGCTTGTATATATTTCCATTTCTCTGTTTCAGTTTGCGTTTCGTTACAACGTGAAACACCCAATTCGAAATTACTCAGAAAAATATCTTGCCTCAGAAATATCTAGCCTTACGCGAAACGTTTCACAAGACTTGTAGCAAACATAATTCATCAGACGTTATCCATACGCGATTCTGTCATAATACGACTTCAGAAGCTGAAAGCATATTTCTATTTTTCTATTTCTAGTTTGTATTTTAATTTTTTTTTTTTTATTTGTGTTTGTACCTTGTTTTTCGTTACAATGTGAAATATCCAGAAATAAGTGTTACGCGAAGCACGTAACACGTTACCATGAGACATGGATACCTTTTCGACTTTAATAGCAAACATAATCCATCAGATATTATTTATACGCGACCCTGTCAAGACTCTGCTCCAGGACCTAAAAGCATATTTCTATTTCTCTATTCCTAGTTTGTGTATCTATTTAGTTTTCTTATTTGTATTCGTAGTTTGTGTTTCGTTACAACGTGAAATACCTAGAAATAAGTGTTACGCGAAACATTCGACGAGATATGGCTACCTTTTCGACTGTAATAGCAAACATAATCCATGAGACGTTATCCATACGCGACCCTGTCAAGACTCGACTGCAGGAATTAAAAGCATATTTCAATTTCTCATTTGTGTTTTTATTTGTATTTGTAATTTCTGTTTCGTTACAACGTGAAATACCCAGAAATAAATGTTACGCGAAACATTACGCTACCTTTTCGACTGTAATAGCAAACATGATCCATGAGACGTTATCCATACGCGACTGCAGAAGGTAAAAGAGTAGAGCCATCGGGACGTCGGAGGTTTATCCTGGAAGAAATCACGGGAAGACGGGTAAATTCGCCGTCTGAATTCGCAGCGACGGTCGCGGGTGTAGCAAGTGGAAAGAATTCGCAGCCCGAAGGGTTGGAAAGGGAGCGAGAGAAAGTGAGGAGTAAAGAGGAGCGAGGGAGCGAAGGGTGGCGGTGCTCGCTGCGAGTCGGAGGCCCCTGTAATGATCTTACGGCCGTGGTAACTTTTTTAATCAGCGCCCGGTTTAATTATACGGTCGATGAGGAAGGTGCTCGTCCTCCTCTTGCTCTCGCGTCCCCTTTCTCCGCCGCTTGGTCCGTGCCGTCACTGCCTCTTGGAGCTTTCCTCGTCGATCCCTCGCGCAGACCCGGCCAGTCGTCCTAACTAGGCACCGACTCGCAAACAAGATTTGACTTATTGCGCCCGAGCGATCTCTCCGCCGTTTCCTTTTGCCCTTCGCGGCTCGGCCCGACCCGCCACAGCAAAATTTCCAAATCTTCTTCCCCGTAATTGAAAACCCGATCGCGTTGCAGCGAAAGGAATTCCGATCGCGCGAGGATGGGTCAGGATATGCTAGGGTTGTTGTCCACGGGGTTTATTATCGAAGAACGCGCAGCGGGGGTGAAGAGGATTGTTTTACGCGTTGGTTTTATGTTTCTCGACCTCTTGGATCGAGACGAACGAAGGAAAACACGAGTTTTCCTGAAATTGATATACGATGTTGGTAAATACGTGTAACGAAATATTTCATGGTGTTTTTTCGGGTTCTTTTGTAAAAGGAACTTTGTTTTATGTAAATTATAAATGTTGTAATTTATATTGTTGTTTTATTCCTTTAGGGAAAGAGAGTTGTGATGATCGTTGAATTTTGTGATGAATTCTGTGTTTGCTAGTTCTTCCATTTTGTGTTTTTGATTTTTTTATTCGTGGCGTGTATTCGTGGTTATTTATTTAATTGTTTATTTTAATAAGTAACGAATTAGTTGAGCGAGTTTAATAAGATTTAATAAGTAGAATACGGGTAATAGTAGGAATAAAATATGGTGCTTGTGTCGTGACAGAGCAAACGAGGGTGGCTAGGGTGGGGGCTAGGGGGTGGTTCCTCGACCAACGATACAATTCCAGCTCCTCTCCTGTGCAATGGCGTCCGTTTGGGTTTCGTGTTTCTTAAATGCTCTCGTTAAATCTGTTTAATTAACTCGTTAATCGCGATAAGGAGAAATCGAGAGATTACTTGTAAACATATTTCAATAAAGTAACCAGTTATTATAATTAATGTATGATTCTCTTTAACCATT
>NIJG01000038.1:872720-933869 GCA_002201625.1 Euglossa dilemma | reverse complement strand
AAGTGAATGTTTAATTAAATAGAAATTGACGAAAAAATGAATGTTTTATTGAATAGAAATTGACGAAAAAATCAATGTTTTATTTATGAGAACGGCACGCGTGCGAATTATCATGTGAATATTATTCGGCGATGGTTTCTAAAATCTTGACTGATTGAAATTCTTTATTGAGACGCGTGAAAGGTCGACGACTCTTGATCTTGTCGAAAAGGTAAAAGCTACCCCTCGATGATATTCGACGTGAACCTGCGGATGGTTGTACCTGGTCGCGTGCCACCTACCTGCTGCGCGGAGAACAGGTACGATATCGATTCTATTGGGTATCGAATCAATGGTGCGAAAATAATAGAAGGTATTGATACCTGTTGCTGGAAGCCCGATTTGTTACCTGCCTCTCTTCCGTCCACTGCCACCCAATTTAACCGTTTCCCTCTGTCGAACAGGATATATATTTGTAAACGATATTCCACCGCTATCTCCGTTCTTCGCTATTGATTTCTCCGCGTATAAAATACGTGGAAACACGAGGATACCACTTCAAAGATACACTTGGCGGGATATTAAAACGATAAGGAAGGGTTTCCGTTCCTAAGTTATAATTGCTTCCGTGAAATACGGGGCTTCGAATAATTTTAATTTTCCTATGTACGCGGCAGAATACAGAGGAAACGGAGAAGCGATATTTGTAAAGTACTAATGAAAATGAACTATGCAGATTCCCTTTTTGCAACTGTGCTGAAAATAACTGCGATACACGAGCGGAATAAAGCCAAGCGTTTTGCATTAAACTTGAGATTGAAAATATAATTGTAAAAATTATCCCGATTCGAATTTCAGTTAACTGATTTCTCTTATTAGTATTAGTTACACAATTCTTCAATTTCTTTGTATCGAATACAAAGAAAATTAGAGAAAATTAGGAAATATTCTTAATTATTAATTTTGTTAACTCCTTGCCATACCATTTAACTCGGTGAAATCCGAGGCCAACTAATGCACGAAGAAACTATAGGAAATTGGAACATGATATAAACAAAATTTGTGTCTCACAAATCTCCGTCGCACACGATAAAAAATAAATCTAATAATCCGTGATTCGCACTTAACCGATTACGAGTTACACTCGTGATATTCAAGTTTGGTCCGAAATTCTGATCAGACTCGTCAAAGTATGGCAAGGGGTTAACCCTTTGCAGTCAAATGGCGACTGTTAGTCACCATGAAATTTTGAACACCCATATTAATTAATAGATTAAATTTAACATAATACAACAATATGCGAAATATCGAAATCAAATAATTTTACGTGTTAATTATTATACGATTCTTTATTTACCACTCAAAAAAATTATATCAGTTCTATACCGTAAAATATATAAATTTCTACTCTTCTTTGACCAAAAAATCGTCGAGTGCAAAGGGTTATAATATTCATAATATTCTTAATTTCGTTGCTTTGATGTTCCAAGTCGAAGAAAGAAGGATTTCCTAATTTTCTCGAATTGTATTAGTATTCGATACAAAGAAATAATCGCGTTAGTAACTCGGATTAGGATTTGAAGTAGTGTATCTTGCTCGTTCTAATCTAGCATAATCCGCCATGCGTCCCGTTGACGCTTTGGCCCGGAATATTAAAACAACCGGGTTGAAAATATTTTCAATTTGTACCGCATAATTTTCCGTTTGTCTCGGTATTTGCTAAACGAGATTCGCTCTTACATCGAAGGGGCCTCAAACACTTGCCGCCTTCAGCCACGTTGTTAAAAGTACGAGCTATAAGCGAGCGTAAAATGAAGTTTTAATGGCGTCGCGTTCAATTCTGCCAGCCCTCTCCCCTCCCCTCCCTCTTCGTCTTATTTTGTTTCCTCTTTTTTTTCTCCTTTTTTCCGTTGGGGGTCGATAATCGCCATCGTCACGTTTTATTCCGCGCCGGCTACGGTAGTTCGGGTTTACGAAGGATTTTCGAGGTAAGCGGTGTAAAATCGCTTCGTCGACATTCTACGACTTCCTCTCTCTCTGACGATGGTGACGACGAGAGTTAATTACGGCGTAATTAACGTGTAAGGTAATCCAGGACTTACGTTTCGTTCGAACAAGAGACCAGGATCGCAATTAGTGCGTAGCCTTGTAAGATCTATCACTCTTTGGCAGGGGTAGTTTCGAAAAACGAGCAACGTTTTTGCGTTCCTCGATTTGCTTGGACGTTTCATCTTTTTAATGTGCAAGGAATCTTTTAGTTATATATATCGTTGTGTCTCGGTAAAATTAAGATTTAACGTTACAAGACAAACGATAAACGGAATAGCGATGATTTGCAGATCCTTAGGGTTCTAAGTGTTACAAAATTAACACTCGGAGTGGAAAATGTGAATAAACAAAACGAAGATGCATTTAAAAAACTTTTTTTTAATTGATAAATATTATTTTTGTGCATGGTTTAAGAGTATAGTAATTGGTATGGACGGATGAAGATGAATAAAGAAATTATAAGAAGAAATTAGCGTTGTCTTCGTCGTATTTACGATTGATGTGGTGTGTTATAATTAAATAGGAACGATAATTTGATCTAAAAATTTACGAATGATGAAATGTAACTTCCAATTGTAATTTGGATTAGCGTTATCGGTGGTGCAACTACCCTTAATACGTTTCAGCCACCCTTCGCCAGAGGGCAGGTAGATCTGACTGTTTTATCCGCCATTCTGTCAAGGTAGAGATTCCACTTACCCGCACGGGCATTTAGGGTCGCAGATTTCTGTTTTATCCCGACAGTGGCTCTCAAAACAGCGTCCCTTGGTTAATTTCCACGTTTGGAGGTATCTCACGTATTAGACGGGACGCATCGGCTCGCTTCTAAACGATTTATGCGCGCGATAAAACAGTCACTTACGCGGCGAAAGCAGGGAAATTGCTCGTATAAATTCGAATTTACCATCTTAATTGCTTTCGTCTATCTTCCGACAAAAGTATTTCGACGCATTCAAACGACCGCTAATACGCTATCATGCTCTGCAGAAATATGACCGTAATGAAATAATTTGCATTCTATTCCGGGATATTACCGAAGCATCATTGCAACTCTCGCGTTTACTAATTTCGAAACGTCGACGTGTCTTTATTTTCGTAGGTATTATTATATTCTTCAAAGCCTTCGCAACTTCTCCTGATACATTATCGACAAGAATTTCATTTGAAACCTATACGAATCGTATCGAAATTACTATTTCCTCGCGAATATGTCAGACGATATTTCCGACAATCGTAAAAGTATTAAAATATCGATGGAAAAAAATGAAAAAAGTTCGAAATTCTTTGACATTGTCCAAGAATCTCAGGTTTAACGAGAAAAAGGGAACGGAGGTTTGAAAGGATCACGCGAGAGCAATGGGAATGTTTAAGACGATATTTCCGATAATCGTAAAAGTATTAAAATATCAATGGAAAAAATTGGATAAAATTTCGAAATTCTTTGAAATTGTCCAGGAATTTCAGGTTTAACGAAGAAAAGGGAACATAGTTTCGAAATGAACTCGCGAGAGCAATGGAAGAATATTTAAAACGATATTTTCGACAATCGTAAAAGAATTCTAAATTCTTTGAAATTATCCAAGAATGTCAGGTTTAACGACTCAAAGGGAACGGAGTTTCGAAAGGAACACGCGAGAATAATGGAAGAATATTTAAAACGATATTTCCGACAATCGTAAAATTATTAAAATATCGATGGAAAAAATTAGATAAAAGAATTCGAAATTCTTTCAAACTGTCCAAGAATGTCAGGTTTAACGAGTCAAAGGGAACGTAGTTTTGAAAGCGCATTGGAACACGCAAGAAATCATGTGCGAAGCAAGTTGAGGAGCGCAAGAGCCGGTTCTGCTATGGCAATGCATTCTCTGCTGTAAAAACAGTTATTATTTTTCCGACGATTGTTCGAGCAGGCAGATGTATACTGAAAGGTCGGTCGTTTCGTCTCGCTCTCTCTGTTGCGCTCTCGCCTCGGTGAAATTTGCATACGCGGGAACGAATCGCAGGATCCGGAAGGACGTCAGGTAGCGATGCCGTCACAGCACCGGCGCGGCTGTGTGCGTGCATACGGTGAAAATGAAGTGGCCCAGGGCATTAATAACTGTACAAAAGGGCCTTAAGACCGGGGTGGGAAAGGTGGACCACGATGCATAAATTAAATCGAAACGAGTTTCGCGAGACAACAGATCCGGAAGGGTCGAAGCCTCCGTCATTTTCTGCTAGCCCAGGACACTTCTAGACCGTTGCTGTTTTCATTCATGGCTGCTAGCTACAATTCACCCGGCAGTTCCTCGTTATTAACATATTAATGAATTCTATCGCGCCGAGTTTCGTTATAGCCGTTTGTCTTACGATTGTTCCGAGGAAATGAGGAAAGTTTAAAATATATAGCAGACACGAGACTAGATAGTGCACGTTTGCAAATCGCAGTGTGAATTTTCCGAGTGATTTTCCAAGATTTTTACGCGTAAAAATATCCGTGTAATCGGGTGTGGACAGAAAATTAAACCATTTGTATCAGTAACCTGCGCCCGCTAATTTTACTTATCTATTAGAAATTTATTTACAGTGAAACAACCTGAGAAAATAAATATTTCAGTTAATACGTCGTATAAG
Source organism: Euglossa dilemma (assembly GCA_002201625.1). Classification (NCBI taxonomy): domain Eukaryota; kingdom Metazoa; phylum Arthropoda; class Insecta; order Hymenoptera; family Apidae; genus Euglossa; species Euglossa dilemma. The sequence goes on along the minus strand of NIJG01000038.1, from coordinate 929,228 downwards.
ATGATTTTACTTTAGAGTTCGTTTAATTTTTGGATTAAATATAAACAAGAGTTTCTTTGTTACACTTAATTTCGATCAAAGGCTGGAAAGATTCTATTCAGAGCGTGGATGCAAATGGGTTAAACCATTTTGGTTGTTATTGTTATAATATTGTTTTGAATCCCTGTGAAAATTGTTTCGTTTTCTTTTTTTGGTGAAAATGTAACACGATTTTTATGCCATGATGGTTCACGTGATCATGAACTGTCGAATTCGAGAAATTTTTCTATTAGGAAAAATCGAAATTAATTTTGAACTACTCAATATATCGTTGTATAAATTTCAGATTGCGTTACGTAGGAAGAAGGAGATAATTTTAATTGTTAATTTAATTATCAAGGTCGATTATTAATTGCGTATTAAGCGTAGACAGACTTGGTAAAAATTATAAACTGCGTCTGTAATTATTATATAGCGTTTGGACGGGACGATAGGATTATTATTAGAATAAATTTACACGGTGCTCGGGAATTAATCAGGATGTAATTTAATTACATGAGGGATCAGTGACGATGTCTAGCCCCTGAACGCGGCGGATGAGAGTCGTGTCGAGTTGTAACGACTTTTGGGCCGAGGATTAAGCGCGATGATCAGCATTGATAAAGACACAAATCCCCGAGGAGGAGCTGGGAAGAGAGGAAGAGCTTGAAAGAGGGAGAGGAACGTGTCCACCGGTGCTGAAGAACGCGAAGACATTACGATGCTCTTATTCTTCGATCCCCTTCGGCTCTCCGAACGAGAGAGAGACGCCGTCGTTGCCGATAATCCTTATAAATTGGCACTATCGTTCCTCATCAAGTTTATTGAATTAATACGCGCTCTCCTCCGCGATATTGCATCTTCAGCACTCGATCATCGCCTTTGAACGACCAAGGAAATCGCAAAATTTTCCCTTAAAATTATTTTCTCGTCGCAAGGCAACCGGTAATCGCGTTAGCGTCCAGTTACTTGGGAAATTTTATTCGATTAACACACGACTTCCATCGCGACCTCGCGTCTTTAACGGCTCGATGATCGTTTTTAAAAAGAATCGCGAAATTACCGTATAAATTTTACGACCGGCCCGGTAATTGCGTTAGCTTACACAGCAATGCTATTGTATAAAAGATTCTCCGTGGAATTCATTGAATTAATATCGCGTCTGCAGCGTTCGATGATCACTTTCGAGGAGTTTCAGAAGAATTATCATATAAACTAGCAACGGGACGATTATCACACTAAGCATACCTTATATTACCTCGCGAACGATGCTTCTATATAAAAATCCTTACACGGGCCGTTTACTTGCCAAATCGATTAACTCCGCTTTCAAAAATAGAAATTTCTTTTACACCTAAAGAGTTAACCCTGTGAGAACGAGAAACGAAGTTATCGATACGTTCGGTGTATACTAAACGATCAAAAGTAACAAATCGAGGGAAATTCTGCGAATTAACCCCTTGCCATACTATTTATTTTTGGAAAGAATCTGGGCCCAAGTTATGCACCGATTGGTCGAGAAAGGGGCCCAAATTGAGGAAGACAGAATGTCAGAACTTGAAACGTGATATAAACAAGATTTGTTTCCGTATCCGTAGCATGTCCCACAAATATTCATCCACCACAATAAAAAATAAGTCTAATAATTCGTTATTCGCGCCTAAACGATTACAAGTAGGACACGTGATATTTAAGTTTGGCCGAAAATTCTCATCACGAGTAATACTCGTCAAAATATGGCAAGGGGTTAAAAGGTATATACAACATCGATGACAATAGTAAAATTATTTTGCAATGAAAAAACTTCTATGTATATTATGACAGTCGTTCCTAAAGAGTTAAACGTTGAACAGATGCATTAGTCTAGGATTTAAAAATTCAAATAATACACTTAATCGTTTTGATCTGGGAAGAAGCGTAATATCGCTGTGACTCGACAAAAAGAAAATGGGAAAATTCGCGTAACACTCGTCGAAGGCTCAGATTCCTATAATCTGCATACAAAGACAGAGCCGAGCGATAATTGCATTAGCATGTATTACCCGTGGCGATAGTGGAAGAGTAGAGGAGAAAGGTGGATTTTTTTCGTCGTGTTAAACAAAAGAATCGGATGCCATCGGATCTTTGAGCTGTCGCTGTAACTCATCTTGCAACTTTCACCCCGCTTGCCGGTACACCACCCCAGACAGTTTTGTTCCTTTCTGTCGGGCGGAAAGCAATTGTTTCGACCTGGCAGTCTGCAAGAGAGAAAGAATAAAGTACGAAGAGTGGTCGGAAGGTGGAGCGGGGAACGGGGTGGGTTTCGGAGGGGGGTAGGTAGAAATTATAAATGCGCGACTGCCAGCGACACCCCATTACTCGGTCGGGGCCCTCTTCTTTTCGGCGCCATTGCATCGAAAATGCTCGCACGAGCGAAAACAAAAGACGAATACTCCGGCCCTCCCCTTTTCAGAGTTGTTTTTTCGCTCGTATTAATGCGGTACACGGTGCAGATACACGGTTAAAATATTAAAACGCGCCGGAATTCCAAGTAAAACGGGGCGAGTTTCGCCAGGCAACTTTCTACCCTTCTCGCGGCCTGTGCCAAGAAAATTCCACCGGCCGAGATCGCCGGCGTTTACGTGTCGGGGATGAAAGGGGTTAAGAACCAGATCGATTCGCCACACGCACGATTTTTGTCCGGTCAACCTGTGAATCGGAAATTTTTCTATTCCGTAAAACATTTGTCGCAGTGGTACCATAAAGATAAATACTCTGTCGATTCTTCCGGAGTTAAAGTTAGCCTTAATCTTGTCAAAAGTAGCTTTACATGTTTTTTGCAATCGTAAATATCGAATATTAACAAAAGATCGTTCTGGAACCTCTATATCTAGTAGTATAAATAACTCAGTCGACTTTTCCAGGGTTAAAATTAGCCTTAATTTTGTCAAAAGTAGCTTTATTTGTTTTGGAAATCGTAAATATCGAATATTCACATAGGATCGTTCTGAAACCTCTGTGCCTAGTAGTATATACGGAGATTAAAATTCTATCGATTCTTCCGGAGTTAAGGTCAGCCTTAATCTTGTCAAAAGTAGTTTTACATGTTTTTTGAAATGGTAAAAATCGAATATTCACAAAGAATCGTTCCGGAACCTCTGTGTCTAGTAATATAAATAACTCTGTCGATTTTTCCGGAGTTAAGATTAGCCTTAATTTTGTCAAAAGTAGCTTTACACGTTTTTTGAAATCGTAAAAATCGAATATTCACAAAGGATCGTTTTGGAACCTCTGTGTCTAGTAGTATAAATAACTCTGTCGATTTTTCCGAAGTTAAAATTAGCCTTAATCTCGTCAAAAGTAGCTTTACATATTTTTCGAAATTGTAAAAATCGAATATTCACAAAGGATCGTTGTGAAACCTCTGTGTGTATCTCCAGTGTCGATCCTTGAAGATAATTTCACAGAAACAACGTCACAGTGAGATTACAAGGGTAGAAATACGTGTATCGAACTCCATGGAAGCATTACTCGCAGACAGTCTGAGTAAAAATAAAACGAATACGAATTTTATCATCTCGTTTACGTCGACCATCGTGTTCCCGATGTTCAATATTTATCTAGGATATTTAATTAACAAATTAAATTAAAATTTCCACGAATATCATTTCCCTGGCATCGGATTTTAATTGATTTCGCCCGAGGGATGGATTACAGATCAACGCGATTAACTTGATATTTAGAATTTCGTATAATTTTTCACCGAAGTAGATTCGTTATTTAATTGAAAAAAAATAAAATTCGAAATAAGTGTATCTTCCACGGGGTTAATCGATTTGCAAATGAGGGCCTCGTATAACGCATCGCGTGCGTCTCTTTGTACCCGTCTCGTTTTATTTCAGAACGAACACTCGTGCTTCTTTATTCGTACGTTAAATATATTTGCGAAAGGCACGTGCAGAAAGCTGGCAACGGTAAATTGATTAACAATCACGCGTTTCGTTGGGTGTCTGTGGATCGCGGGGCTCGCACGATAAGGTCAGGAGACACGGCTGTTCTCTTTTCTTCTCGTCTTCTTTTTTCCATTCGCTTCAACCTCGTAAATCCGCGTCCATGTTGGTCTGGGGTTGAGCGCGCACTCCGACGCGCATCGATCCGAGGCGTCGCGTCGCCTGCCTCTCTTTTTGGATCCTCGGCATGTGTTTCCCTTCGAACCTACCGACCAACACCATGTCCGCCACGCTCTTTCGCTATCTCCGTCCAAAGATGTTGCAAACGCGTCGATAAAATCTTCACGATCTCTTTCTCTTTGTCCGTTTTCCTACGATACGAACATCCAGAGTGGATATGTATTTGGTAAATGGTTATAGAGATATTAGAATTTTTGTAGGGCGAAGAATTATCGAAATTTGAAATTTCTTATCAGACGATGCTTTGATAATTTTTATTTGTTGTTTCGTGTAATTTATTAAGCATAAGGAAGTGGTGAATGTCGAAACATAGAAAGCTTCGTTCTGCGTAGATTAATTTACATCACCGAATAAGAGCTAGGGATTATGGTGTTGGAATTTTTATAGGGCGAACAATTATCGAAATTTGAAATTTCTTATCAGACGATGCTTTGATAATTTTTACTTCTTACATGCAGTTTGTTAAGTATAAGGAAGTAATGAAAATCGAGAGATAAAAAGCTTTGTTCTACGTAGAGTAATGTACATCACCGACTAAGAGCTAGGGTTTATGGTGTTGGAATTTTTATAGGGCGAACAATTATCGAAATTTGAAATTTCTTATCAGACGATGCTTTGATAATTTTTACTTCTTACACGCAGTTTGTTAAGTATAAGGAAGTGATGAAAATCGAGAGATAAAAAGCTTCGTTCTAGGTAAAATAATATACATCACCGACTGAAAGCTGGAGATTATGTCACGGAGAATTTAAAAATTAAGAAATAGAGTCAACTAAAGCATTTTCTAGGTAACTCTTTAGTAGGAATGTTGTTTTTTCACTCGCCGAAAATACATGGGCGCTTTTGAGAAAATTAATATTATTTTTAGATAGAACTCATGGTTATACACGCGTATCCAACTTTGTTGCGGCAATAACAATTATCGTTGCGAGTATATTTAGCTGCACGTTGCAAGTTGGTAGTTCTAGTGTTGAACAAACACGTATACTCGGTGCCTCGAATTTTCCACTTCTCGGGAACATTGTCCTCGGTAATTTTTCAACTTCGTCCCGGACGAAAGCCTGGCCGGTCTCGAGGAAGAAGTTAACTTCATTAGCGTGTCGTAACTTCCTCGGTATTATCCACGGTAAATGTTACCGCGATGCTTACCCGCTGATTTCCCGTCGTCCCGTTCGCGGGATTAATTTAAATACAGACACACGGATTTCAAACTAATTTCTTATCCAACGAACCGAGAGTTTGCAAGCCGGAGACACTTTGTTAAATGATTGCAACGACGTATAGAAGTTTAGAGGATCAAGTAATCTCGTTTCGTTTTTTTTCCCCACATTTCGTCTTTTTTCCCATATTTCGTCTTTTTTCCCATATTTCGTCTTTTTTCCCATATTTCGTCTTTTTTCCCCACATTTCGTCTTTTTCCCATATTTCGTATTTTTTTCCAACGATTCGTCTTTTTATCCACGATTCGTCTTTTTATCCACGATTCGTCTTTTTTTCCACGATTCGTCTTTTTTTCCACGATTCGTCTTTTTTCCCACGTTTCTTCGCGATATATACAGCGAATTCGCGAGGAATATCAATTTGAACGTGGCGAATAGGCAAGATCGTGTCCATTTCACGGTCTCCGCGGGCCATAAATTCGAAACTTCTTTATTAAACGAGGTACCATGATTGCCGCTTAAACGGCTGGCACGGGCAAGAAATTGCGGCGAAATAACGCTTCGATAATTGTTTTATGTCGCCATTAAATTTTCTAACGCGATATTTTACCCGAGGGAGATAGTCCAAGTAACGAAGAATCTCATACAAGCATCTATAACAACGAAATGAAACATAAAACTGTAAAGAGAAACAAAAATTACATAATTTCTAAACGTATAAAAGCCAAGTAAGGAAGAATATGTCATATCGGTTAAAAATTTATTATTACAAGGAAGATTCAAAAATTTTTTAATTATCATTCATTAATTAGTATTCAATAATAGGTATTAGCGATCGTCGAGGTTTATTGCTTCACCACCCGTAGCTATATATTCCAATTTTCAAAGGAAAATCGGCGAGGACGACGAAGCCTAGATTTCCGTCGAAATGAGAGAGAAGGGTGGTGGAATGGCGGAAAACTACATTGCTATTGTCGAAGTGGTCCGTGGGAATGAAGTATACCGTAATATCGGGTGGAAACTCCGTTGAAACCTTTAAATTACCATTCGTTAATAGTACATACGTATTAGCAGTCGTTAAAATTTTTTGTGATACAACACGCGACTTCAATTCTCAAAAAAGGTCGGCGAAGACGTTGGAGCCTAGATTTCCGTTGGTAACGGTTGAAATGGGTAAAAGGTAGTGGAATGGCGAAAAATTACATTGCCATTATCGAAATGGTCCGCGGGATTGAAGTATACTTTAATATCAGGTGGAAACTCCGTCGAAACCTTTAAATTACCTATTCGTTAATGGTACATACGTATTAGCGATCGTCGAGGTTTATTACTTCACAAAATGCGAGTATATGTTTCAATTCTCAAAAGAAATTAGGTGAAGATACCGGAGCCTAGATTTCCGTTGGTAACGGTTGAAATGGGTAAAAGGTAGTGGAATGGCGGAAAACTACATTGTCATTATCGAAATGATCCACGGGAATGAAGTATACGATAATACTGGATAAAATGTCCGTTGGAATATTTAAATTACCATTCATTAATACAACGTACGTATTAGCAACCGTTAAAATTTTTTGTGACACAACGCGCGTCTTCAATTCTCAAAAGAAGATCCGTGAAGACGCCGGAGCCTAGATTTCCGTTGGAAAGAGCTGAAATGGGTAAATGGTAGTGGAAAGATGGAAAACTACATTGCCATTATTGAAATGGTCTGCGGGAATGAAGTATACGGTAATACCGATTAAAAAGTTCGGCGGAATATTTAAATTACCATTCATTAATGGTACGTACGTATTAGCAATCGTTAAAATTTTTTGTGATACAACGCGCGACTTCAATTCTTAAAAGAAGATCGGCGAAGACGCCGGAGCCTAGATTCCCGTTGCAAAGCGTCGAAACGGTAGAAGGGTGGAGGAATGGCGGAAAACTACATTGGCATTGTCGAAGTGGTCCGCGGGAATGAAGTATACGGTAATACCGGGTGGAAACTCCGTCGGAATAACGTGACATTCCCTGGCTCTCACGTGAAGAACACGGGGAGGAAAGGAGTTTGCCGAAGCGGGGACCGGTTTCTCGTATTTCCTGCCTCTTTCTCGCATCCACCCGCGATCAATAGCGTGTATTCTTGACGCGCACACATTGTATCCGAAGAGAATGAGAGAGCACGCGCGAGTCGGGCCGCGGGACAGAGAGGCGAAGGGTGGCGAACACGCGCGCACACTCGCGAGGCTCCGGGGCACACGCGTGTGCGTCCGCGAGCGGATTCGCGTACGTGTGACGAAGAGAGAGGGCTCGGAGGAGCAGACGGAATATGCGGACACAGAGAGACGACTCGCGTAAGCTTCAATCTTCGCCTTGCGTCGCGAGAGACAGGGAGAGACAGGGAGAGACAGGTGGCGCGAGGGTGGACGAGACGGGGAAGGGAGAGCGAGAAGAAAGACGAAGGAAGGGGTGGTGGCAAGGAGGAATAGAAGAACTTTTATCCGGCCGGCACCGAGCCGAAAAGCTTTTTCCAGCTTTCCAGCTTTTACACACTCGCGCTTTCCCGACCGACGAAAGGTCGGTCTAGATGGAAATCGCTCGAACTCCTTTCCTCTTGCTACTCGCGTGTGTTATATAGAAGGTACACGCGAGAGTGTCCTCGCGGGACACAGAGCAGATTACGCGGTCTCCTTTTTCCGTGGTTCGTTGTTCGGGAATGAAATTTTGGCCGGGTGTATTAGGATTCTTATCCTTGCGGCGGATTGCACGGGTTTTTCGCGTTTTCGGGACGGTTTATCACGGGCTAGGAAGGATTTTTCATGGACGAATTCCAAGCACGGAGCGAGAATAACGATCGGTGCAGGTGGTGCACCGAGGAGCTCCCTTGGTATTCCATGAGACATTGTTTCGGTGTTTTCTCCGGTGATTTATTGATAATCGGCATAACGGGCACGAAGCCGGAGACGCTATAACGATGCCACTCCATCTTGGTTCACCCTGGCGACGCTATTCGCTGCTCTTTTCTCTTCCTCCTTGGAGTTTTTGCTCTCCTTCCGTTCGCGCCCTCGGATGTCGGTGATGAATGGATCCTGGCGAACCTCCAGGACAGGGAGAAGGGAAAAAAGATATCCCGGCCTATGCGGGAATTATTCGAAGACGAAGACGTCGTTGTCGGGGGTGTGAAAGAAGAAACGACAACACGGGCCCGGAGGTGGCTGAGACGGACAGGGAACGGGGAAGAAGGTCTGCCGGCGACGTCGGGCTTTCGTATGATTGATCGAAGCCACTATAGTTTGCTATAGCGGATGATCGTTAATGATATCCATCGACGGAGAACCTGATCCATTATTAACGTTGTCATCAATATCTTTTCGCCAGCATTTTGCCTCGCCGTATTTCCAACCACGTTCCATGCAAACGGCTCTCGTTTATTTCCCATCGGACCCGCCGATTTTTACCCATTTCCGTGACGTCCCATTTTTACACGATCCAACGATTTTAACCACCGCTCTCTAATAGTGCGAGTTATTCGTTATTTCGCCGGATAAGAATTTTTGAGAAGAAAAAAAGGACGGTAGGCGATATATTCGGGAAACTGAAACGTAAAGGTGCTTTTTGGCGAAGCAAACTTGATATTTTAAGAAACAAAGAATATTTTCGAACCAAGTTTGCTTTTTAAATTTAGGGGAAATTTAAAATTTTCATTATTTTGCGGGATAAGAATTTTTGAGAAGGAAAAGAGAGCGTTAGGCGATGTATTCGGGATACTGAAACGCAATGTTGCTTTTTAGCGAAGCAAATTTGAAATTTTAAGAAACAAAGAATATTTTCGAACCAAGTTTGCTTTTTAAATTTAGGGGAAATTTAAAATTTTTATTATTTTGTGGGATAAGAATTTTTGAGAAGGAAAAGAGAGCGTTAGGCGATGTATTCGGGATACTGAAACGCAAAGTTATACTTCGATGAAGCAAACTTAGACAGGAAAATTCTTTATTTCTTAAAAATCCGTTCAAAATTTATGGGAAATTTAAAATTTTTATTATTTCGCGGGATAAGAATTTTTAAGAAGGAAAAAGGACGTTACGCGATATATTCGGGATACAGAAACGTAAAGTTGCATTTCAGGAAAGCAAACTTAGTCAGAAAATATCCTTTATTTCTTAAAATTTCGTTCCGAATTTAGGGGAAATTTAAAATTTACAAAGCGACGAAAATTGTAATAGAAAATTTTATCCGTGCGTGTATAATATGTACTGAGCGATTTGAAAATCGGACGTCGGAAAGTTCTTTGGAATAATTTGAATATGTATTCGAGTGCCGTTCCCATTAGCATCCTTTCCCTTGGAATATCAATGGCCATCGATACGTGTCATTTTCTTTCTTTTCCGCGTCGCTACACACCTGCCCGATCCAGGGTGCAGGTAAAACACACGTTGGATGTTTAAATTAAACGTGGGAAAGGGACGGCGTGGCCGTTTTGACGCTCTCCCCGGAGAAGATCGCATAAATCAGCATATATGCATTCGCCGAAGAAAAAACCCGGACGTGCCGCGTTCGAAGGCGAAGGGTATGTTTTTCTTCGGAGAAGTTTCGAGGGGCTTTTCACGGTTAAGGGGAAGGTGAGCACCGACCGGAGGGCTGGAAAAGAGCGAGGAAAACTCGCTCGTACGAATTTTCTATTTTCAACAGTGCGAACCCCTTCGGTGTACGCTTTCGAATAATAGTCGTTTGATCTCGTCGGTGCGGTGATGCAAGTGGGTATTAAACGTCACGTGTTTTCCGCGAGATATCGCTCGTTTGATTTTATGGAAAGCTCGCTACCGTCATCTAAACGAAAGCACGATTTTTAATTTTCAAAAGGAAAATTATACGATTCCGTTTCGTTGTCGCAAAGAAATAATATTAGGTCGTCCCATAAATTCGTGCCGGTTTTTATTTTTACCATTTAAAATTATACATCGAATGAACCTTTACATATTAAGAAAAAATTTAGTCGTCCTTTTGTTCCACGACTTCTTTCTATTTCGTTGACAAACACGTTAATCATCGATATAGTTTATAAAATGCGACGAAGAATGTAAATATCACCGCGAAGGAACTTATGGGACGACCTAATACATAACGTGACTTTCCTTAAATTTTATAATTTAATTAAACGTCGCACCGTTCGTAGAATTCGTTAGAACTTTGAAACGATTTTTGAAGAATTTCGCGTTAATTTAATTTGCAACGTCGCGCGAAGCTCAATGTAATATTTACAATGGTATAAATATAGATGCGTGTTTTTTTATTAATAACAGTCGGAGGGCACGTGACAATCGTAACTAATAAATCAAAATCGTGTACGTTGTCAAGTGGCCCCCGACAAAGGATTCGATAGATCGTATATCCTGGGACCGCAAGCTCTGCGGTTTACAATAGCCGCGCGGTACAATGGTGACGATACAAATATACCTTAAACGTCAATTAATCAATTCTGAAAGAGGTCGAAGGTCGAGAGTGATTCGACAAACTGAAGTGCAGTTAGAAAACGCAGCCATCGCGGCGCACAATGGAACTACTTACAGTTTGTCAAAACTGAATCATTTATATCGATCAGTTATCGATCGCGAATTATTTCATCTTTTACCTTATCACAGTTATTTTCGTCAGTTACCAATCTTCTAGAGCGATTTAACTCTTTTGGGACACGGTGAGATTAGAAATATCGGGATTCAAAACAGCAATGCATGGTGGGACTATAATAAATATATAAATTGAATTGAATTATTATTATTATCTTTTTACGTGTCTATATTATACGATACATTCGTTAATAAAAATTATCAATTTCTTTATAAATTTAAAATGCAATAAAATTTCCGTGCAACACGTATTTATTTTATTTTTTGAAATTCTGTGTCTCAAAGAGTTAACGATTTTATTATCTCTTTCTTTGACAATCTAAAATGGAAAGAAGAATCAATAGTACGATAGCATATTTTGATTTAAATTCGATTAATTCGATTAAATTCTCTACTTACACACATATATATATATACACATGAAAAATATGTAAAATCGTGGAGCTTTGGAAATTTCGTAGATAAAAGAGGGAAAGAATTGGAGTGGCGCGATAAAATGCATAAACGGTAGCCGAGGTTCTGCCACTTTGAAAACAATTATATACACAAAGGAGAGAAAGCTGCGAAACGGGTCAAAAGGCATCCGGGGGATGCTTAGTTAAAAATCGATTGAAATCGGCATTTCACGGTGCTCCGGTACAATGGTGTTTTCATTTCTTCGATCCTTAATGATGCATTCTTTTATAGCCGAGCTCCAGTTCTCTTATTTCCTCCCTTCGCCGTCGTTCCTCCGCCTCCCCGGGGGTGTCTTCTTCTTTTTTTCCCTCTCTCTCAATTAAGGAAGCTGAAGATCGCGCGCCGACGCGCTCGTTTAACCTTCCATTTTTCCAGGGACTCGTCCTCTATTTATTTTCTTAGTAAATTACTTGAGGACGGTCCGGGACACGGCGAAAAGGGGTGGCCAGGCCGGGGGTGAATTGTCGGCGAGGGGCGCGGGGCCAGGTCAGGCACGATGGATAGAGAGAGAGAAAGAGAGAGAGAGAAGGCGACAGAGAGCGGCGCGAGGCGGTGAAAGAGAGACGGACAGAGTTTAAAGACGTCTACACCCACCTGTTGAGACGCTCTCATAATTAATTCCATTTCATACCGCCACGCGCTTACTTTCTTCGGACCACGATGGTAAGAGGAAGAAACCCTGCTGGAAAGGGACAGCCGGCCCGATAGAACGCTTATCGCACAGTTTAAGCAACTCTTTTCTCCACGTCCTAGCTTCTGCTTTCCAAATGAACCGATAATTTTATACTAATAGCCGAATTCTATCCTTTCTCGTTGCCGTTAGTCGAGAAACGGTTTCTATCATCCTCTTTTCGATTGTTTCTCGAGGTAAATGGAATTGAATTTCTTGAAACGCTTTCTGGGGATTCGTGGTAGAATAGTTTAACTTTATTTACAAAATTACGCTATACCGAAAATTTACATTCGTAGGAGGAAATATTCGCGTCCTTTCTTCATGTTTGTCTTTATCTTCGTCGAGGAAAACGAAGATAAACGAAGATTATTAGATACATAAATTTATATTATTATATTTAGAAGAGTGTATTTACCAAAGGGTTTTATTGGGAGTCGTATTAAAAAATTCTCGAGGTGCAAATGGAGTGTAAAATACTTTTATTTTTACATTGGATTAATTCTACGGTACATTGTGAATTTATAACAATAAGCGGATAAATAAACGCGCATCGCAAGCCGGATATCCGAGTGTTTTAATTCCATATAACAAGGAAGAGGGAAATATTGGAAGGAGCCGGATATTTATTGCGGACAATTTCTCGTTTATAACGAGGAACAAGTTGGAAATTGCGGCATCATTGTCGGGGATGAATGGTATTATAGAAAGTTATAATTCAACAATTACATTCAGATTTTCCGGTTAGTTTGCAGTTATAGAAAGAATCACTCGAGACTCGAGGGAGAAACCGCGCTGGCGTATACAGAGGGATCGGTTCTAGTTTAGGCGGAGTATAGTTGGGCGGCAAAACTTTCTTTCGCATCCATTCGGTCGCGTTTTAATCTTTCTCCGGGTTTGGAAAGCCGCGGGGCCGTCTGCTCCTTCGGGTAGTTTCATTTCAATTTCATCCCCCGTCTCGTATTCCAGCCATCTCCAAACCTCGAAGCTAACGGAAGAGGCAAGGAATAGATATCTACATTATGCTGATACGAACCAACTACGTTTCATCCGCCTCCGCCCCCGCGATCCACCCTCGTATCTTTCTAGCCAGTCACCCCCTTTCTCCCACCCCTCGCAGCGTTTCTACCCTCCTTTCCTTTAATCCTGCCAACTGCGATATGTAAGATTTCGCTTGCAAATTTACAAAAACGCGCGTCGGACAGCGAATAGTTCATTTGGGATAACAAAGTCTCTCAAGTGTCTCGAGGTCGCAAGATTTCAGTGATTAACTCCTTAAGGACTCGAATAAAACTTCCTCTTTCCCATAATAGGGAAGATTGATTCTACTTTAGCTCGCTAAATTGATAATAAAAAATATTTGACAACTGTCTTTCTTCCCGTCCTTTTTGTGTTTCTTTCCACCTTTGGTTTAATCCTGCCAATTGTGATATGTAAGATTTCGCTACCAAATTTACAAAAACGCGCGTCGGACAGCGAATAGTCCATTCGGGGATAACAAAGTCTTTCAAGTGTCTCGAGGTCGCAAGATTTCAGTGATTAACTCCTTAAGGACTCGAATGAAACTTCCTCTTTTCCATAATAGGAAAGATTGATTCTACTTTAGCTCGCTAAATTGATAATAAAAAATATTTGACAACTGTCTTTCTTCCCGTCCTTTTTGTGTTTCTTTCCACCTTTGGTTTAATCCTGCCAACTGCGATATGTAAGATTTCGCTAGCAAATTTACAAAAACGCGCGTCGGACAGCGAATAGTTTATTTGGGATAACAAAGTCTCTCAAGTGTTTCGAGGTCACAGGATTTCAGTCATTAACTCCTTAAGGACTCGAGTGAAACTTCCCATTTTTTATCATAAGAAAGATCGATTCTACTTCTGCTTGTTAAATCGATAATAAAAAATATTCGAGAACTGCCGAAGGGTTAATCGAAATTTCGCTTTGTTTATTTCTCTTTTCAATTACATTGGAAGAACGAATTCTATCGCGCGTCGAACAGCGAATATTCCATTCGGAGATAACAAAGGTTGTTAAGTGTCTCGAGGTCGGAGAATTTCAGTGATTAACTCCTTAAGGACTCGAATCAAACTTCCTGTTTTTCATAATAGGAAAGATCGATTCTACTTCTGCTTGTTGAATCGATAATAAAAAATATTCGAGAACTCTCGAAGGGTTAATCGAAATCTCGCTTTGTTTATTTCTCTTTGACTTTATTTCTCGACGAATTGCTGCACGAACAGCGAATAGTCTATTCGAGGATAGCAAAGTCTCTCAAGTGTCTCTAGGTCGCAGGATTTCATTCATTAACTCCTTCAGGACTCGAATAAAACTCCCTGTTTCTCATAATACGGAAAATCGATTCTACTTTCATTTGTTGAATCGATAATAAAAAATATTCGAGAACTCCTAAAGGGTTAATCAAAATTTCGCTTTGTTTATTTCATTTTCCTTTTCAATTACGCTTCAAGAATGAACTCTGTTAGTACGGCGAGCAAGTCTTATCGACGAACTGTTTCCAGACACACGAAAAACGAAGGTGTCGCGAAGTTGGTTACGTTATCGCGAATTCAGCCCGCGTGTCGAGGTTTAGAGCCGGCATTTCTGGGGGGTGGCGTTAAGGGAAAAACAGGATACATAAGAAAGTAGCCATCGTTGGGCTAAAAGCGGAAAAGGAAATCGTCGCCGCCCCGTGCGTCGGGGTGACCTTCTTCCTTCCTTCATCCCTCTCTCTCCTCCTTTTTTCTCCGAGTGAACTCATGCGAAATATCGATTCGCCATGGCAGCATGGAGCATATAAATAAGAAGAGTTTTCCTGCGTGCACACGCGTCACTGCCCACGCCACGTTCTCGCAGCCCCTCCAGCCCATTTCTCTGGCATTTACGTCACGGCACCGGGGGGGTTTTACACCGGAGATGGGGTGGAGGGCCGCGCTCGTGGAACAGAGGATGAGCGAGCTTCAGCCGTCACGGAGAGAGAGAGAGAGAGAGAGTGGGAGAGAGGGATGCGAAAGAGACGGGCCAGAGGGACGGAGATTATGCTGCGGGACTTCTAGGTGGGGTGAAACCTACGAACGAAACATCTCCCTCAAAAACCACCCTCGCGCCCTCTCCCCGCCCCCTGTCCCTTCCGGCCTGTCTCGTTCTCTCCATCGAGTCGACCCTGTACATCCTCCGGTATCGATTCACTCGCGATCTTGCCACTGACGACGGGATACCTTGGCTCGGGAAAAAGAGAGGACCGATGACACAGCGATAGGCGAAAGTGAACTCTCTTGGGTCCATCGATCGGTCACGCGGATCACGGACCCTCTTAACACGTTGCGTTATTTTCAATTTCCGGGGACTCTTTTGGTCAGTGGACGATCGGTCACAGTGACTGACATGTCACGATTGCGCCGCAGTTAAAGGGTTAAATCGTCGATTGAGACGAAGAAAGCTGAAAACGAAATATCTCGTCCTTAGCAATCCGAACGATCACGGACCCTCTTAACACATTGCGTTATTTTGAATTTCCGGGGACTATTTTGGTCAGTGGACGACCAGTCGCAGGGATTGATATGTCACGATCGTGCCGTAGTTAAAGGGTTAAGTCGTCGATTGAGTCGAGAAAACCTGAAAACGAGATATCTCGTCCTTAGCAATCCGAACGATCACGGACCCTCTTAACACATTGCGTTATTTTAAATTTCCGGGGACTCTTTTGGTCAGTGAACGATCAGTCGCAGTGACTGACATGTCACGATTGTGCCGCAGTTAAAGGGTTAAATCGTCCATTGAGTCGAAGAAAGCTGAAAACTAGATATCTCGTCTTAGCAATCCGAACGATCACGGACCCTGTTAACACATTGCGTTATTTTAAATTTCCGGGGACTCTTTTGGTCAGTGGACGATCAGTTACAGTGACTGACATGTCACGATTGTGCCGCAGTTAAAGGGTTAAATCGTCGATTAAGTCGAGAAAACCTGAAAACTAGATATCTCGTCTTAGCAATCCGAACGTTGTGGCCGCGAGACGAGATATCTCGTTTTCAGTTTTTTCAACTCCATCGACGATTTAACCCTTTGACTGCGGCGCGATCGTGACATGTCAATCTCTGCGACTGGTCGTCCACTGATCAAAAGAGTCCTCGGAAATTTAAAATACCGTTTTTAGAATTTAAAGAAATAATAATTGCAAAGAAATTAAAATATCTACTTTTTAATTCATTTCACCAGGGTAACGAAGTCTTGCGTATCCCCTTAACAAATGGTTAGGTTTGAGTCCCATACAGTGTGATCGCACTGTTTAGATTTCATGTCGAGAAGGCCCAGCACATTTCGAGCGTTCTCGACAAGTAACTGTGCGTTACCGACTGTCGAAGTCACTCGCTCGGATTTACTGACACAAGTACCTTACACGGTTCCTTCTTTCACTGTAAATAATTTTAACAAATTTTAATTTTAATTTAAATTTTAATATTTTCTCTAATTTCAGTGTCGTGTGTTTAATGCGTTTTGACGACTTCCGCTTGGGCCTGAGTTTCTTCGAGTTAAATGTTACGCCAAGGAGTTAAACTAGGGTCCTCTATATTTTTCCCACTGTTCTCTCAACGATTAGATCAAAGGTGTCGGAGATCGAGGAGAAAAGGGTTCGAATGTTCTTCTCTAACCAGAGGTATGAATGCGGTGTTGTACGAGGAAGCATCGTGCGTTGCAGCGACAATTTCCGGCTCTCCTTATCCGAGATATTCCGCGCAGCTGGCAATTACCTCGAATTTGTCGCGGAATGCAATAACGCTTGGCTGTGCAGCCGCGGTTGCGTCGGATTACCGTCATGGGTAATTAGAATCCGGGTTTCAAAGTGTCGAGCAATCGCACGACGCGTTGTCGAACGGCCCTTTCGATGTCGGAAGAAAAAGTTGTCTCCGAATAATCGAGAGAGAGAGGGACACGATCCGCGAATGCGGAATTATTCGATCTGTGCTCGGAGATTGGAGTGGTACGAGGGTCTGGGGCTGTTTTGGGCGACTTGGAAGGACGGGGGTGGCGTTCGCGTGGCTGCTTGGAAGTTTGCCGGGCGGAGCATAATGTCTCTAATGAATCCTCAAACTCAAATTAAAAGTTGGAAATTGTCGGCAGTCAGCGAATGCGACACTCGATTCCGTAACAATGCAAAGTTCGCTGTTCCTCGTGTACCTCGGCTCTCTGTTGCGAACGAGAGAGGAGGCCCAAAACAAATTATCGGCTGTCTCGTTCACAATACGCCTTCGAGGGGCTTCCGTGCATAGCCGGCTACAGGAAAGAATTTCTCTTTCTTGCCCGACATCTTGTTTCCCTTCCTCGGGGAAAAAGGAGTTAGGCACTCGTCTCATCGGCCACGCTCTGTCGTGCTTCGTTAATCCGGAAGGAATTAACCGAACGGTTGAGACGACAGCGATTCCAACGTCCGCTATCCGACTTTCTCTCGTTCGCGTGCCGTGCAATTCCAGTTCTACCAACTTACCACGTGTAAAGTGTTTTTCCATCTTGTTTCTTTAACGCTAAATCTACCATGGTGTCAAAAATTTACCACTAACTCCAAAATTTTCCAAACTATTTCCCAAATTTTTATTACAAATTTCCCGTTTAACTTTATTATCTTAATCACTCTTCTTCGCGAATTTTCTTCCAATAAATTTATAGTCATTTTCGCGATGTCTCTGTTATTCTATTTTTTGAAGCTTCTACTTTTACTATTTTCCAAATTTTTATTACAAATTTCGCGTTCAACTTTATTATCTTAATCACTCTTCTTCGCGAATTTTCTTCCAATATACCTATAGTCATTTTTGCGATGTCTCGTGTTATTTTATTTTTTGAAGCTTCTGCTTTTACTATTCTCCAAATTTTTATTAAAAATTTCGCGTTCAACTTTATTATCTTAATCACTCATCTTCGCGAATTTTCTTCCAATAAACGTATAATCATTTTTGCAATGTCTCGTGTTATTCTATTTTTTGAAGCTTCTGCTTTTTTCCTATTCATTTAATTTTGAGCATGGTAGGTTTAGCGTTAAAGACACGAAGATTTTATCTCGCGACGGAATGATCTCGTTTAATTCGTACGGATAATCGCCGTAGTTTACTTTGAAAATTTTTATTCCGAGAGATTGTACAGAAGAGAGGAAACAATTATTTGGAAGATCTCATTGAGCCAATAAGCTGCAAGCGAGATTGCGATTTAATTCGCGCAACAGACTTCCGTTCCGTGTTAAATTATCGGCGTTATCCGCCGAGCAAATAGTCTTCAATTACTTAACTTTGGAGCAGGAAAATCAAGGAGTTCAAACTCAAATGTTATTCTTCGGGAAGTACTTGGGCGTTAAAGTTGTTTGATCAGAACATTTCGACCTTTCGTCATATACATATTTTTAATAATCCATTACCTCTACATCAGCAGAGTCAATAGAGCGCGTTATTTTCACCCGTTCTCGTGTTTTCGCTCTTTTATTTACTTTCAATTTAGCCTGAAAACGCTCGCATCCAATTCACTCGAAAATTACACACCCGCGAATCTTCGAAATCTTCCTATTCGAAACGGCATTGAAGAAAACGAAATACAAACGCATCGCAATTAGAGAACCATCTAAAATTCTCCGAACAACGTTGTCTATGCTGTTCAAAGAACAAAAGAAAATTAAGTTCTCCGAATAACGTTGTCTATGTTGTTCAAAGAACAAAAGAAAAATAAATTCTCCGAATAACGTTGTCTATGCTGTTCAAAGAACAAAAGAAAAATAAATTCTCCGAATAACGTTGTCTATGCTGTTCAACGAACAAAAGAAAAATAAATTCTGCGAATAACGTTGTCTATGCTGTTCAAAGAACAAAAGAAAAATCTCTGGTCTTTCCGTCGACAGAGTCGAACTGTCAGACACACCATGATCTCTTTTAGCGTCCCGTGACAATAACTCCGGATCCTCGGTCTGAAAAGGGCCCGGTGGGTCGATCCTTACCCGTCCCGTTCCCCGTTGGCAAATAATTCAATAAATCGCGTGGACATTGTTGCAGCGCGTACGTTTGCCGGCGCGTTGGAAAAAGAAAATGATTAGCTGTGACTCGGCGCGACCAACAGCGTGGGTAATTTTCCGCAGGAAATTTACCGCGGTACATCATTACCTGCTGCAGTCGCGCCCCCCGTTCCTGTCTATGTTCACAAAGAAGCGAAGCGTGCAAGTAAGAGGAAGTAAGAAAGAAGGAAAGAGGTGGAACGCGGTTTGTACCACCTCCTTCTCTCTTTTTTGCCCCCCTCCCCCCGTTATTCTTTCTCTTTCTCCTCTTCCCGCGCGTTTTCCCACCCCCGATCATCCCTCTCGCGCCCGTTGCCTCGGTCTCTCTCCCTCTCTCTCCTTCGCGAGAAGCGAAAGAACGTCGTTAGCTCGCGTACCGTGCCGGCTTGCCTTCCACGCTGCTCTCCCCTCTCTCCTCTCCTCTCCGCTCCCCGCCGCGGCGTATAGACGTCGCAAAAGCTAACGGGGAGAGGGGTAGTGGGTGCAGGAGGGTGGCTAGTGGTGGGCGTTGGTTGCCGAGGGTCGTCGTCGACCTCCACCCTCTCTCGCCCGCCACCCCTCGAACCGCCTTTCGTCCCGAGCTACTCTCTCTCTCTCTCTCTCTTTCGTTTCGTTTCTCTCCTTCTATGTCTCCTTTCGTCTCTTTCTCTCTCTCTCTCTCTCCCCCCTTCGTCCTTCCGGCCTGAGCCGCGCTCAACGGAGAGAGGGAGGCCTGGGGTGGGATTGTGTATTCGAGATAAACCACCCTCCCCGTCGACGGGGCGCTGCTGCCACGTGTGCGCCGACCATTTTGCTGAAACATAATGTAACTCGGAACGATGTTAAAATATGGCGCGGCCTCGGAATTACACGCACCCCCGCGTGTATTAGAGGGCCACCAACCACTCTCGCCCCTTCCTCCTTCGCCCGCTCTTATCGGCAATGGATTCTGGCAGGTTCACTTGGCGCGATTGAATATCAAGCAGAATGGAAAGAAAATGAAAAATAAACGTTTCCTGACTCGGACCGAGGCTTCCTCCTGGACGGTACCCTGAAGATCGAGAATTACCTACCTGTTCTCTCTGTTTGTACCTTTTTTGAAAACTATTCGTATTAACACTAGATTTACCGGACCCGTGAATTCGACGGATGGGTTGTTTCAATTATACGATATTAACAGATTTAATTAACCGATATTAAGTTTGTTGATATTGCGATTGTTTTCAAATTAAACCAATCGTTTGTTTTTTAAAGAAAATATGAGGTTTCCTTTACCCTAAATCCGACGGGTGTCCGTAGAAATAGGTATAGAAAAAAACGCCGTAAACCTAGTGTTAATATCAGCGAATTTCGTCCGCTTCGGGAAATTCTGCGAATTTTAAAAGCGAAAAGTGGAACTCGCAGTTGGGCGAGTGGACGAATTAAAATTCGCGGATAACCCGATGCTCGGTGGTCTCTGATACGTGGTTTAACTCTTCGAGGCATAGAATTTTAGAAAATGAAATAGACCCGTGTTGCACGGATATTTTATCGCGTTTTATATTGAACAAAATTGGTGTGTTTTATTAACAAAGGTATCGCATAATATAGAAACATAAAAAAATAATAGTAATTCATTTATTATTAGGTCGTCCCATAAGTTCGTTCACGGTGATATTTACATTCCTCGTCACAATTTATAGACTATATCGGTGATTAACGTCTTTGTCAACGAAATAGGAAGAACAAAAGGGCGACTAAATTTTTTCTTAATATTTAAAGGTTTATTCGACGTATAATTTGAAATGGTAAAAGTAACAACTGGAACGAATTTATGGGACGACCTAATATTATAGGGTGGGACTCAAATAATCACACCATGCCTATGCGCATCTAGCTATTGCAGTATTTCGCCTCATTTTATTTAAAAATGTCCCACCATGTATTACCGTGCATCAAAAAGATGGGACATTTTTAATCCTACCGTGCCTCAAAGAGTTAAAGCTCGACACGAAATTCATCCGCGTTGTCTTAAAGGGGAGAGAGTGGCTGGTTGGAAGGGCGAAGCATCGAAAGGAAGTAGCCGGTAATGTAACGGGAAAGGCACTGATAACAAGCTCGCTGTCGTTTCGAGAGCGACGTCGCGACGCGGTTATTCCGTGCGTGAACGAGAGGGGGCGGGGGGTTGGTTTCGAGCATCCGCGGACAGCTCGTTAATTTTCTATAATTCCAAGGAAAACGCGGCCCTTTTTGCGCCACGGACCGCGTTTAATTTATAATTCTAGCACATGCTTGGCGAATTAAGCTTATCGTCCGTCCCGGTCTCACGTGACGCCTGCGACCCCCACCTTTCCTGCGTCGGCGTCGCGACGACGGAGAGAAAAATGTCACGGTTATGATTGAATATTTATAACGAGACCGTGTTACGTTTTCGCATCGAATCCCGACCGGGAAACTCGTCCCGTAGAAACTCTATTACAACGTCGCCGTTTATTTATGTACCATTAAAACTTGGAACGGAACTTTTCCTTCCGTGCCTCGGCCATGTAAGAACTGTCAGAACTTGGTCTTGTGACATTATGAAATTACTTGTCCGTTCTCGTCGAAAAGCGTGCCGGATCCCGCATAGAATAAACTTAGACCGTGTAGATGTGATTAAAAACTTGCTCGCACTACGTAACCGACGGTTCGTGCTTCTTCTTCTTCTTACATCGCCCCTAGAATCAGACTACCCTCTCGAATTTTCCCTATTACATCGCGATTTTCCCATTCAATTTGTAAATCACACTTTCTTCTTCGCTTTTTTCGATGCACGACCGAGGAAATGATACAAATAGAGAGAAAGACACTGCGAAGAGAGGGTATAGGAGGTGCGGTTCGTTTTTTCGGGAAAAGGGGTGGAAAATGGAGGAAACTGGGCGGCGGAGGATTTTCCCGAGGAAGCGTCGGCACACGAGACACGATCACCAGGTGTCATACGCGAGGTACGGTGGAAATGTCGGAGGAAAAATATGTCGGGCCGATATGTCACTCGCGAGGTTCATCGAAAAGTGCCGAGGGGATGCACCGAGCGGTCAGTCGTTTTGCGAGCTACTGACCACTCGCAGTTGCATCCGCTGCACGAGATGCATTCACACACACACGTGCGATCATCTCGTCGCATACTGCACCAACGGGAACGAGGGAATCTGCATGACGGAGCGAACACTTGCCTGTAATTCGATTTCTCGGATTAACTTTGTTGCCCGTTCGAACGTACACACCCCGCTGCGATTTTCCTTTTTCCCTTTTTTTTTGTTTTTTTTTCCTTTCTCTGCGCGTAGCTGTGCGTTTTGTAACGATTCGCGGAACGATTAACTTTTTAACGAAATTCCCGGCAACGAAAGTTCCACTGGCTGAAATAATCAGAGAACTTTGCTCGCGGACTATTGATTAACGCGTTGTCAAAAATACACGGAATATTAAATACCTGTGCGTCTATATATTTATTTTTATTTTTAGTATTTAGTTTACGAGTGTAGTTCGGATTAGCTCGAACGGAAGATAGTTCTTCTCGGTTTATTTCGCGTTTATTTTAATTTTAATTAACGTTTAGTAAAAAGTTGATGTTGCAGAGGAAATACGGGAGTATCGTGCGAGTATTTTTTCGACCGAAACGTCGTATAGTCCCGTAACGACTAGTGGACCTCTCACCCCTTTGGCTCGTCTTTGAATAATTTTTTTTCTCTCTTTCCCTCGCGCTGCTCGCCCCACCCTCCGCCCCATGAGTCTCCGGGCACGAACAAAGGCCTGGAATAAATACAAATAGCACTTTCGAACAACGGCCAACGAGGTCTCCGCCTATGGCGTTGTCTATCACACGGACCCGCCGTCCTCTCTCGTGTCGTTCTTCCTCCTTTTTCTCTTTCATTTCCTATTCATTTTCTCACCGATGCATCGGCCGTGTGCGACGACCCTTTATGCGTCTCACGGAGACGTTTTTTCGAGAGAGCCGACCTATAGGTCGGACGCCACGGATCCCCGTGCTATAATTGGCTTTCTCCGGCGTATCGATATCGCATTATGCCTTCTCATTAGCATACTCACCTCTCTGAAGATCTCTTTCGTCACGCGCATAATCGTCAGGTATGGGAAGAGCAGAGGGTCTTCGTCACCGTGGCTTCACTTGCCTTCAATGCAATCTCCGCACTGTTTTTTTTTCACCTCTCTGTTTGTTATACCGTCGTAGGTATAGTTGTGCAGTTATGTTCGATAGAGTATCGTTTATCGCAATGTGAAATTGCAACGGATATTTTCCTCGCTGAATTTTCAGTGCTGGTTTAACCCTAAACGTACCAAGCTTTCGAAATTTACTTCAAAATTGTACATTCATTGTTATTATCTCTTTAGCTCGTTTGACATTTTGTAAATTTTCGTAGCATTTGATTATTTAATTTTTTTACTCGCTTTTCCTTTTTCTTCTAGCTTATTTTTTACAGAGAAAAATTCTTTAGATAGGTTACGTAACCCTTATGTAATCATAGGTGCTAAAGTTCGGTAGATTATTTAGTGCTAACTGTGTTAATGGTTGCAGAAGCGTTCGAATTTCATTTTAATTGTATTAAGACAGGGAAAATTATTTATGATTGGAAATACAGGGACACTCGATGCGGAATATTGAATATCCGATGTTTAGATATGGCGTTCTATCGTAATAATGAGAATATTCATTTTTTATTTGTCTAAGTGTATAGACGATTATCAGTTTAACTGTGTCAATGTAGGTATTACAAATGGAATGAACGCAGAAGCGTTCGAGTTTAATTTTAACTCTTTGGAGACGGATGTCATAATATACGTGGAAGTTTTTTAATTTTTCAGAATGAAAGTTGCATGGAATATAGCGGAAAATAATTTTACTATTGTCATCGATGTCGTAGATATGTTTTAAATCCAAGAATTTTCCTCGATTTGATATTTTTAATAGTGTACATCGAATCTATCGTTAGCTTCGTTTCTCGTTTGCAGAGGGTTATATTCAAGTAGAGAAAATTATTTGCGATTGCAAATAAAAGGAGTCGATGTGAAATATCGGATATTTGAGGTTTAGATATGGCGTTCTATCGTAATTAACGAGAATATTCATTTTTTAATCGCGTAGGTGGATAGACAATAGCGTCAGATAAAAGAAAATGATAGTATTGGAGAGAATTTGACAGGGAGTTTATGCGAAGCAGTTTTTCATAGAGAACGTTCGATACGTGCACTTCATTGTGCACTCTTGTCACTTTTGTTTTCTCGTCTGTTGCTTTTTTGCGTTTCTGTTTTATGCAAATCGAATACGGGATTACGGTGCCAGGGACGGCTGTACTTTTGCCAGCCAGACCTGGTTTTGAATAATTCCCCTAGAACCCAATGTCACGGTGTCACCTGGGTGAATGAAATCCGAACAGCCATGAGAGAGAATGAGACGCTTAAAATTGCGTTCAGCCCGTGACGTAAAGCAACCTTCCTCGTTGTGCTCTTTTTTAAACAATACTTGCTTTATCGTTCTACGAATTATTTTCCCCGCAACTAGGATATGTAAAATAAAATTTGACTTGCAGTTGAATTACCTAAATTCCACGCATAATAAAATACACGTAGGTTTAATTATTGAACCACTTTCAAAGTTTTAAAATTACGACGGGATTAATGTTAATATTCACCGCGAGATTTTCTATTTATTCGCATTACATTAATTATCGAAATAAAAGTATTTTGCAATGAAATTTGACTTGCTTTGAAGTTAAAATTACCTAAATTCTACGCATCTTCACGCATAATAAAATACACGTAGGTTTAATTATTGGACCACTTTCAAAGTTTTAAAATTACGACGTAACTAATGTTATTATTCGCCGTGAGATTTTGTATTTATTCGCATCGCGTTAATTAACGAAACAAAAGCATTTCGCAATGAAATTTGACTTGCTTTGAAGTTAAAATTACCTAAATTCTACGCATATTCACGCATAGTAAAATACACCTAGATTTAATTATTGGACCACTTTCAAAAGTTTCAAAATTACCACGCGATTAATATTTATATTCGCCGCGAGATTTATTTATTCGCATCGCGTTAATTTTTATTCGCATTGCATTAGTTATGGAAACAAAAGCATTTCGCAATGAAATTTGCCTTGCTTTGAAGTTAAAATTACCTATATTCTACTTATCTTCACGCATAATAAAATACACGTAGATTTAATTATTGAACGACTTTCAAAAGTTTCGAAATTACAACGCAGCTATTGTTTATACTCTCGGCGAGATTTTCTGTTTATTCGCATCACGTTAATTATCGAAACAAAAGCATTTCCCTGGCGAGGGGAATAAATCACCGAGCATCTCTTGAACTCTACACCATCCACGGAAGAAATTCTAGCAAGCAAACTCGAACCGCGCGAGATCGATTCTGGGTTACTCGTGCAACGACGCGCGCCTTCCAGAAATTCCTTTCTTAACCGAGCATGGCTGGTGCAGTTTAATGAATATTAATGTACGTATTACTTCGGCGAATGGTTACACACCGTTGTCCCGAGGGCCTCGTGTTCTCTCCGCGGCCATAGACCGACAGAGGAAAAGTTAATTCCGTCACGAATAAGGAAGCGTGTCTCGGCCGTGTGTGTGCGTGTAGGCCGAATGGTGAATGAATTTGCGAAAAAGAGCACACGGTTGGGTCGTTGGGCGGTGGCAAAGTTTCTGCAACGGGTCGAAGGTCGAGCCGGTTTTTAATTCGAGGTCAATGGTACTCGAGGGAGATTTAAAACTCGGCCGAACGATGGGTCTGTTGACCCCTAAGATTTTTTACTCAGGGTGGTTGAAATCGGACCACCCTGTCATTAGCATACAAAGGTCTGGCCTCTCTCTCCGCGGCGAGAGGCCCGAGCCATGGTTAACGACAGTCATTACGTGAGCCTGGCAGCTCGTAAACTTTCCTTGCGGTTCTTTAAAATTCGTCCCTACCCTGCCACCGCACTTCCGCATTCACCTTGTCCATTTAACCTTTATTCGCGCGTTATCGCCCGTTGCCTCTGTGCCACCCTTAAACGCGGAATTGTACGATCACTTAACCGCCGAATGACTCATTTCGTCCTGCGACGAATAGCTGATAAACCTAAGCGTTGCTTCGAGTCCACTAATCCCTTTTGTACCGACATTACGAGCTAATTCTGAAGCTATTAGAAGAAGTTGATATAACGTTGTAATCGTAACGAGGAAAGATTCGATATTCCTCGAATAACTTTGATCTACTTTCGATATTCCTCAAATAACTTCGATCTATCTTCGATATTCCTTGAACAACTTCGAACTAATAACTAAACCGAACTCCGTAATCTTCGTAATCTTCTACCCCAAATCTAACCGCCGAATGACTCATTTTGACCTACGACGAATAGCTGATAAACCTAAGCGTTGCTTCGAGTCGACTAATCCCCTTTGTACCGCCATTACAAGCTAATTCCCAAGCCATTACAAGAAGTTGGTATAACGTTGTAATCGTAACGAGAAAAGATTCGATTTATCATCGAAATTCCTCGAATAACTTCGAATTAATAACTAAATCGAACTTCGTAATCTTTGTAATCTTCTAATCCAAACCTAATCGCCGAATGACTCATTTCGTCCTACGACGAATAGCTGATAAACCTAAGCGTTGCTTTCGAGTCGACTAATCCCCTTTGTACCGACATTACGAGCTAATTCCCAAGCCATTACAAGAAGTTGGTATAACGTTGTAATCGTAACGAGAAAAGATTCGATTTATCATCGAAATTCCTCGAATAACTTCAAATTATAATAACTAAACAGCACTTCGTAATCTTTGTAGTCTTCTAAATTGCTTCCAAGCCTCCGCCATATCTCATCGTACGTATCTCATTAATTTTCAACGAAAATTTTACCCATTATTTCTCTTAGTTCATTCACGAGAGCTCGAGCGTGTGTCGTGGATTAGAAACTCGATACTGGAGAAAATATACATACATACGCTCACTCAGGATCACGATAGGCTGTGAATGGTCGTGGAAGGCCGCGTGTAGAGACGTTTCGCCAGGAAACGCCAGCATCTTGGAAGAAGGAAGTCTTTTTTTCCTGTGTTCCTTGGCTTTTTTGTGCCGGCTGGCTGAAAGGGTTGAAGGGAACGGGGGTAGACGGAAACGCGGAGAGAAGAGGAAGGTCTGGAGAAAGAGTAGGAAGGAGGGAGAGATGTTAAGACGTGTGGGAAACTGGCCGACCGGTATGCAAATGGGCGGCCGATGGAAGGACCGAGGGGTGCAGAGGTAGCTCGGTGCAAAAAAACGCTAACCTTCAGGTTGGCATTGTGCTCGGTTCTTATAATGGACCAGTGGCACCGATCTTATGTAAATCGCCGCTTTGATCAAAGACGTGCCAGTTTCCTTCTTCCTCCTCGCCTTCTTCTGATCTCGCGATGTTATTCCATCGATTCGATGCACCGCCGACGCTGGACTTGTCGACTTAGTTCTCTTTGCCCGCGGAATGAGTGTAATTGGTCTTTGCGAGCTTTTCATTTGGTCCTCGCTCGAGTGGGAGCTTGTCTGAGTAACGACCACCGATTCCAGAATCACCGGGGTGGTTTATTTTTAAGATCTGTCGGAACAGCGAAGGAGAGACGCGATTAACAGAGTGTTGCTTTCGTAGAAAAACGTTTATTGTATTAAAGAGAAGGTTGTGCGATTAAAATGTACATCTTCAAACGGGGAAAAGGAAAGAAGGTATGTTTATTTCGCAGCGTTTAAAGGGTTTCTTCCTCCTGATAGGCTAAGCGGACGTCGATATCTCCCAGACGTTGACGAAGCTCGTCGAGCACCCCGAACTGGATTTGATCCACGTCCTCTGATGGACAATAATCGTCTTCGCTGGATCTGCAAACAGGGAGAGATTATTATTTCATCTGCTTTAAAATGTTAAACTAATTTTCGAACGACACGCGAATATTTCTCTATGATGTAATCAGAGACGGATGACGATGATCAACAATACGTAGATAATTTTTGAATAAACTCTTTTCTAAATTGTATCGTGCTTCCTCGAAGTAAAATAAGGGAAGGAGGATTTCCAGTGGATATTGTTAATAAAATAATTAGAATTGATATAATGAAAATTGCGCTGTAGAGGATTTCACGCTTTTTTCACGGTAAACAGCGGAGATTTTTCTTATCGTAATACTCGTCTTCGCTCGATCTGCAAATGATCAGAGAAATTATTTCATCTGCTTTAAAATGTTAAGCAAATTTTCGAACGACATGTGAATACTGCTCTCCATAATAACTAGAGACGGATGATCAACGATGTGTAGATAATAATCGAATAACGAGTATAATTTAATAAACTTTTTTCTAAACTATTGGGTCGTTAGGAAAGTCTTTGCGTTTTCTTTTTTTTTATTCGACTGAATTGTGAAGCTGGCTGTGAAAAAATACAATTAGGTTCTCTGTTGGGAAAGAATGAAATGAATTTCTGAACGACCTAATATATCGTGCTTCCTCGAAGTAAAATAGAGAAGGATGATTTCCAGTGGATATCGTTAATAAAATAATTAGAATTGATATAATGAAAATTGCGCTGTAGAGAATTTCACGCTTTTTTCACGGTAAACAGCGGAGTTTTTTTCCCTGTCGTAATACTCGCTTTGGTTTTTTGTTTCTGTTTAATCGCCGTCTGGCAAACTGAAAGAGAACCTCGGTGCCGTCCAGAGGCGACATCCGGCGGCGTTTCCGCGTCTTTCCCGGAAGCCAGGGGTGCCGAGGGTGGAGACCAAGGGGTCGTCGTCGAGGGCTACCAGTGGGCCGAGTCGGATGAAATCGATTTTTTTTCCTGCCACCGCCGGAAGTCCGAATACTATTTCCCTAATTTCATCGCGAGATGGCGCCAAATCAACCGTTTACCCATGATTCCATTATTTACATCCACGTTTCTATAGCGTAACACGGTTCTTGAACGTTTTTATAAAATCAACCACCATTTCAAATATTCTTTCTTCTCGGGGTGAAACTAAATATTGTAAAATACATCTGTAAATGAAATATAAGTATTTTTATCACGGTTCTCGAGCGTTTTTATAAAATCAACCACCATTTCAAATATTTTTTCTTCTCGGCGTGAAAATAAATATTGTAAAATACGTATGTAAATGAAATATGAGTATTTTTATCACGCGTATCGCATATTCTTTTATTTCTGATCAAACCAATCTAAATTCGAATTACTTTCCTTGTTATTCAAATTTTTATCAATTTTATCGTATTTTTGATACCTTCCACGGTATTGATAAATTTTATATCGACCGGTTTGATCGAGAAACTATTATTTTGGACTACGTCCAATTAGACCCCAATAAATCTCGCAAACCCTATATTTCTCCGTTACTGCTATCATCGATGCACAACGCAGCTATACAAAGTTACAAATTTTATCGTACGATGCTCGAAGCAATCGCATACGATTCGAGTTCATCTAAAGACTTCCTCTCTACCAGACGTGTTTTCTCTGCCGATGATCTCATTAGTATCTACCTCGTGTGTTTCATAAATTAGAATTTCCGTTTGGACCATAAATCCCGTAAACCCTATATTTCTCGGTCACGACAAACAGAAACAAAAAAGAACGAAATGAATTTTCGAAAGACCCAATATATAAAGTTACAAACTTTATCGTACGATATTCGAAGCAATCGCATACGATATTCGAGTTCATCCAAAGACTTCTTCCCAGACATATGTGTTCTCTCTGTCGACGAACTCATTAATATCTACCTCGTGTATTTCATAAATTAGAATTTCCGTTTGGACCATAAATCCCGTAAACTCTATATTTCTCGGTCACGACAAAAAGAAACAAAAAAAGAACGAAATGAATTTCCGAAAGACCCAATGTATAAAGTTACAAACTTTATCGTACGATATTCGAAGCAATCGCATACGATATTCGAGTTCATCCAAAGACTTCTTCTCAGACATATGTGTTCTCTCTGTCGACGAACTCATTAGTATCTACCTCGTGTGTTTGATAAATCAGAATTTCCGTCGTGGCGTGTTTATTACGGGAGAAATTGAGAAACGGATTACCGTGTCTCGCCTTAATCATCCGGCCAACTAGAGCGTAGAAGAGAGATAAAGGAATAATTAGCATCTGTCGCGGGACATCGAAGACAGAGACATCTGACAACGGGTGCCGAAAGGTCGGGGATTTGATTTTGTGCACCCCTTACGAGGCCACCCCTTGCCCACATGGAGGGTGGGGCTTGATGGTAGCCGAACGTCCATGAACCCACCCTTCGCCCTGCCCAACCATGCCTCCCCTACGGTCCTCCCTTTTTCTCTATTTCCAGCCCTCCCAGCATCTTCTTCCACGCCATCTGCGACCCTGCCGTTCTAACTACCGACACAGACCTTGCAATTCAATTTCACGCGCTTTAAAAACATTTCGCGGCCGCATTTTTATCCACGGCTATTCCTCACAAAATGTTTTCCTTCCAGCCATCAGTAGTCTCTGTTCTTTCCAGACGTGTCTTCTCTTTTAACCCCTTGCCGTACTTTAACGAGTCAGACTCGTGATGAAGATTTTGGCCCAAATATGAATATCACGAGTCAGACTCGTGAAGGGATAATCGAGTCGAATATTAATATCATTCGTAACAAATTTATAATAAATTTATATTATCTGTAAAAGGAAAAGGATTAAAGTTTACTACCTCAATAGCAGTAACGCGTAAAACTAATTACACATCTGGTATCACTGGTGTTTACATTTCGGTTCGTATTGCGACATTTCTCTAGCATCAGTGCTGTGTGTTTACTGCGTTTTGACGACTATTTTTTATATATTTTTTAATTCGGAGAATTTTCCTCGACTTGTTATTTTTAATCGTTTAGTATACATCAAATGTATCATTTGTCGTTTGTAAAAGGTTAATAACTATTAGTAATCGACTTACCAAACTGTTATAAGAAGATTGTAGTATTTTTTCGTACCTTGCAATTGTCACGATGGTAGGAGGAGCCGGAAGTGCAGCCAAAAATGACTTGAACGTTCCGCTGATTAAACGATCGAGATCATTAGGGGTAGTGACGTGGTCCGGTAAATCGGTATCATCCCTGGTGCACCCTGCATCGTGTACTATTTTCCAATCAATTTCCGACTGTTTGTAAACGCTGGTTACTTCGCGGTAGATGAGCTCCACCGCTTCGTATCTGCAATTATATACAAAATAAACTCGTATAATTACACATAATTACATAGATTAATTTTAACGTCATCTTAAATATATCCCTATTTATTTATTTATTTATTTATTTATTTATATCGGCACACTAAGCAATTTGGATATTCTCGAGTATTACTTAACTCTTTGAGGCACAGGATTTCAGAAAATAGGTGAAATAGTTGCCCGGAAATTTTATTGCGCTTTAAATTAAACAAAATTGGCACCCTTTATTAACAAAGGTATCGCGAAATATTGAAACTTGAGAAAAAAAAAAATAATTGAATTGCCTGCAGCTATTGCAATATTTCATGGTGGGTCTAGAAATGTCTTATCATTATCATCCACCAAAAATGTGGGACATTTTTAGTCCCAACGTGTCTCGAAGAGTTAATTGACGATATTCGGAACGATTTGGAAAACAAAAACGAAAACGGAAAGGTGGAAAATGTGGAAAGAAAATTTATTGCGCTTTAAATTAAACAAAATTGGTACCTTTTATTAACAAAGGTATCGCAAAATATAGAAACGTAAAAAAGAAAATAATTCAATTGCCTGCAACTATTGCAATATTTCAAAGTGGGTCTAAAAATGTCCCATCATTACCATCCACCAAAAAGGTGGGGCATTTTTCATTCCACCGTGCCTCAAAGAGTTAATCGACAATACTCGGAACAATTTGGAAAACAAAAACGAAAACGGAAACGGAAAGATGGAAAGGAAGATCATATTAGTTGGGCCGAGTCTGAGAATTGTAGAGCACGGTTGCAAGGGCAAGCGGTGAATTTCGTTAACGCGTGGTAAATAACGAAGGCAAAGAAGGAAAGGGAAAAGGAAAGGGAGAGGGAAAGGCCGA
Source organism: Euglossa dilemma (assembly GCA_002201625.1). NCBI lineage: Eukaryota > Metazoa > Arthropoda > Insecta > Hymenoptera > Apidae > Euglossa > Euglossa dilemma. The sequence continues at coordinate 897,067 of NIJG01000038.1, read as the reverse complement.
AGCAATGGAAAGTTTATAATGCCCGGACGATAACACGTGGCTGGAAAAGTTGAGGCATTTCCCGAAGGCACGCGACGAAAGTTAACACGGCCACGAGACCAGTTCCGGGTGCTCGTAATTTGTACTCCGTTTTCCTCCGACCCCTCTTCCGCTATCTCTTTTTCTCCAACTCTTTTATACTGGCCTCCCGCTCCCTCCCTTATCTGATCATAAGTTTTCCTCGTTTTCTGCAGCTGCAATTCGTCCTACGGCCCGGTCTATACACGCTTTCGTTATCAGGGCTACCGAGATTTCCCTCCAAGATTGTCGATATCTATGTTACCGGATTACCATTTATTCCCCAAATTTCTCTCACCCCATCGTTTCACTTTGGCATAGTTTCCCGATTAATTCCACTTGGGTATTTCCATCGTAACGTCAAACGGTCAATTGTTACGTTAAAAATCTCCGATCAACGTTGAAGTTCGATCTTTTATTTGTTTATTGTCTTTCGTCGCGTTTAATGATAACTTATTCTTTAAATTAATTTTAATTTAATTTGAATTTAATGGTAATTACCCATGTTATATTTAATTTATCTCAGAAAATATCGTGATAAATCTCTGGTTGGATTTCTTCAAATTCGCGGAAGATTTAAGGGCTTAATCCTATCGATTAGATATTCTTGCCGATCAACGTTGAAGTTCGATCTTTTATTTGTTTATTGCCTTTCTTTGCATTTAATGGTAATCAATTTCCACGTTCTATTTAATTTATCTCAGAAAATATGGTGTTAAATCTCCGGTTGGATTTCTTCAAATTCGCGAGATACTTAAGGGTTTAATTAATCTAACTATCGATTAGATATTCTTGCCGATCAACGTTAAGTACGATCTTTTATATATTGCCTATCGTCGCGTTTAATGCTAAGAAATATCTATGTTCCATTTAGTTTCTCTCAGGAAATATTAAACCTTCGGTTGGAATTTTTCAAATTCGCGGAAGACTTAAGTAATCCTATCGATTAGGATACGATCTCTTGATGCCCTTGACTTCCTGGGCCCACTTTTAAACAACCCTCGGCATGTGTTAACGAAGAGAAAGAAGTATTTCTTCCAAATTTAATACCGCATTTGCTATCTTTGATATCACGTATCCGATTACATCTCCGCGCGGCAGAAGTCTGTAGGAACGCGGTGGGAATCCAAGAAGCTTGATAAAATCAGTCGCAGGAAATTTCGGGCCAGGTACCGACCAGCAGATCAAACGTGAAACAATTACGGTGTAAGAACGATCGACAAGAGGAAGATAATTGGGCCTGGAAGTCTTTCTTGGGACGGCCAGCTGCGTGTCTAGAAGCGATGTGCCCGTTTGCTAACGCGCTAACTGTTCATAAGAGAAGACCATCGCTGGCTCTCGCCCACTTTTTCCTCGCTGAATATTAATTATTCTCTCGGCAGGTACACCTGCCCTCACCCCCGGGCCGGACATAACCTATACATGCCTGCATACGTGTATCACGGCTCATGATTCTCGCCGCAGATTATCCTAACAGTTGTGTAACGAAGTCGGTAACGATCGGTCTCTCGAGGCTACGCAACCGGTCCCCTACGTTCTGCGACCTGCTGTCCCTAAAACTCACCGACATTCTTTCCAATCCACTCCATTTTCTCTTTGTACGTCTATTTTCGGACTCACGAACGTTCCCGAATTTTTTATTGTTCCTGGATTTTCTATTGGTAATCTGTTACAGGTATCGCGTTTGGACTGGCGATGGAGAAAATTCTAACAGGAACTCTCTTTCTACGTCTATTTTCGGTGTCACGAATGTTCCCGAATTTTTTATTCTTTCTGGATTTTTTATTGGTAATCGGTTAAAAGCATCGCGCTGGGACTGGTGATGGAGAAAATTCTAACAGGAACTCTCTTTGTACGTCCATTGTTGGACTCATGAACGATCACGAATTTTCGTTTCTTTCTGGATTTTTTATTGGTAATCGGTTAAAAGCATCGCGCTGGGACTGGTGATGGAGAAAATTCTAACAGGAACTCTCTTTGTACGTCCATTGTTGGACTCACGAACGTTCACGAATTTTCGATTTTTCGTGGATTTTCTATTGGTAATCGGTTAGAGGTATCGCGCTGGGACTGGTGATGGAGAAAATTCTAACAGGTGATTAGATCTCGATTCAATGCGACAATTTAACGATTTTTCGCTTCTCCTGTTTCGCTCGATAAAGTACCAATGCACATCTTCTTTTGTCAATGCGCGACTTTACAGCTACCATTCCATTTTAGGTAAAAATAAAATAATAACACAGCTGATAAAAGAACGAATTTTAATTTCGATCTAATACTTTTTTAACTTCTCAAATGTTATTTAATTGGGGAATAAGATAAATTCTATCACGCCTCTTGACATTTTTGTATGGAGAATAAAACAAGCTAAAAATCGCTTCTTGGCACATTTTTGGATGAGTTAAAGTTAAAGAAACGGAGGAGGTTTGGATATTTTTGTAGATCGTTCAGAGAAGAGAAGGAAAAATCGAAACAAAACTATTACTCCACGAAACCCGCGGCATGATAATTAAATCAGATGATCAATTTATTTTCAAAGTACTTAAAGAAAAACAGCAATTTCCACGACGAACCTAGCAACCTAACAGAATCATCCTTACGCAACTCGCGGTGCCGATTGCGCGTTGCATCCAAAGGGGGCCCTATCAACTCTATCATCCCCCCAGGTTCAGCCATTTTTCTTTTTTTTCCCTGCGTTTATCTCGAAAAGCAGATGCCACGGTAGCGAATCCCTGTTCTATTTTCACGCTTCCAACTCTATCTCGTTGCTTCATATTTTTCGACGCGTAACCGGTTCTGTTCCGATTCCCCGTTGCTGTTTTCATTCTCCTATTTTTTTTCTTCCTTCTCTTCTCTTCTTAACGCGGTGGTTCCCAGCGTGGAAACGTCGCGTCGCGGGTCGGGGTTCCTGTCGGTTCGACGGGAACACGGAACGTAACGAGGGAGAGGAAGAGGAAGGAAAAGAGAGAGAGAGAGAGAGAGAGAGAGAGAGAAAGAGAGATGAAGAGGATAAGGAGGAAAGAAGGGAGATAGGAAGCTGGTCCACGCTGCCGCGTCGAATGAGTTAACGGACAATGGCGGTCCACGTTAAAAAAATAAAGGAGACGAGGAGGGACGGGGAGCAAGGGGAGGGGGCCCTCATTACGAGGGGCGCCCCCGGTGTATTTGTCGATAAGGGGGCCTATATGCAAATGCTCGTCCCTCGGCCGGCGACGGAAGAAAAAGTTTCCCTCTCTCTGTTTCCCTCGGTGCACGAATAATGCCCTCTCTCCGACGGTGTGCCAAAGTAGAGAAAGGGGGGTATAATGTATCGTAATCAGATGATCAATTATTAAGAGCGCGGCAAAAAAACAACGAGGGTTGACATACGACTGACAGGAGCGGAGCGTATCCGGATACGAGGGGGTCCTCTTCCTTCTTTCTCATTCCTTCCTCCTTTCCTTCCCTCTTTCTCACTCTTTTCTATCGCTTGCCCGTTCCCTGTGTTTCCTGCGTAATCGATAGTCCGAACAATTTTACATCATACGCGTGCTCGTTCCACGCGATGCTCGTTATATTATTCCGTTGAAACGCGGATTCGATATTCTTTTGGAATCATTTCGCATCGAGTCGTGATTATTTTTAGTAATATCTCGAATTTGATAGCGTTTGTCTGGATCGAAGGTGCCAAAGGCGTAGTTTAATTTTGAAAAATTGAACAGAGGTCCCACGCGATGCTCGTTGTATTATTCCATTAAAAGACGGATTCGATATTTTTTGGGAATGATTTCGTTTAAATCGTCGATTCGTGCTTAGTTTTTGGAAGTTTCGTAAGTTTGATAACCTAGCGTTTAGATTTCTCTTTGATCGAGGGTACAGTGACACCCCAAAGGCGTAGTTAAATTTAGAAAAAAAACGAACAGAGGTCCACAGGGAGTTCTTATTTATAGGATTAAAACTGTGTCCGTTTGGTAAGGTTGAACAGAATGGATACGAGCACTGTTGCGTTTAAAGAAACGATACATTACCGGAACAGTGACAGAATGTAAACTAGCCTGGGGCACGTTAGATGCAAGATAAAGTAATAAATTGTTTCTGATAGTGGGGAAATAATTGTAGTATAAAGTACAGTTACCAGTGTTGTGGCTCGACGAGAGGAAGAATAAATCGCGTTGAAAATTCCTCGTACCTATCGAAACGCAACTTTCGCCCCCTTTAACTTTGTTGCAACTTGCTCTTACAAAACTATAATACTCACCTTATTACAAAATTCCGCAAAAACATCAAAATTCTTTAAACAATACAAGACTCCCAATTCACCATTATTTTCCACTATCAAAAAATATGAAAAAATCCAAATAATTCCTTCTCCGATAAATTTGAATAAATTTAAATTCCAAACGAAATCTCCAGCTAAATCCTTAGACGTTAGATTACGAACGAGTATTATTCCGCGAAATAAGAACGCATGCGAGTAACTTTTATCCGAGGAAAGGTAGACAGGAAGGTGTATAGATCTAGCTGTAAAACGCTAGGCAGAGTTTTTCATCTTCCGGCTCGGAAGATTCGACGCGATAGGAAATCGTGCGCATGAACAAACACGGTTCCATAGGAAAACCCGTTCGGGCCGTATTGTTTAGATATGCATAGCAAATGTATCGCTTTCTTCGGGCCGCCGCTGCGCAACTAAGCAAACTTTCTATGTGCGTGGAGCACGTTAGGACAATGGCCCGATATCGAGTTACCGATTTTTAATGGATGTGGACCTAGCAGCGATCATGCGTGTGATCGGAGGTAAAAGCTCGTCGCGGCTCATAATGCCGGGCTTTGCTTTGTAATTATAATATATCTCCTCGTGAAAGAACCAGAGTACCCACAGTTGCGTGCGAGAAATTTATAATTCCGATTTATAAATCTCGCGGTTATATCGGCCTATCGCGGTTTCGTTGAGAAATGTGCAATTTCGCGTGAAATACGGCAAAGTAAGGATTTTATGAATATCACTCGAGAATTAGAGAAATTTTATACATAAATGCGAAACGGATAGGTAATACGTGGAAGGAATGTCTAATTTTTCGTTTTAATTTAACCCTTTAACTTACAATGACGCCTCAGAGGCGTCGTAAGGCTATCGGGCCAATTTGCAGCAATAAATCTTTTTTTTTGTTCAATAATCAACTAATCGTAATTATTTATCAAACATTTTGCAAAGTTAATTGTACCGCGCAAGTGCATGTACAAATCATAGCAACTTTGCGATTTGTACAGTATCGAACGCTTAAAGAACGACCTTGGTGTCGCTTTTGTTGAAAAATAAATCGTAAGGCAAGGGGTTAATTTATTTTAGTATTTTATGCCAGTGACGTTTCGATCAGGAACGTTTACTTCGTTTGAGATAATATTTTGCGTGGAATTCTGGTATCTCAAATTTTCTTTACGTCGATGGTTTGGAAAATATCTAATTTAGTAGTTAGGAACGTGTGAGTTATAATTTTTGGAATTATTGCTCGAATTTTGGATTAGTGACGTAATTCTGATAATTTCCGAGTTAACCTCCGGATTGTAACTCTGTTGCTAAATTTAACGAGATATTTTAGTAGGTCATTCCCTTGGTAATTTCCCGCTATCATCTTTATTACAATAACCACAGTGATTTCGATAGAATACCTTATGTAATTATTGCTATTTGAAACGCGAGAAAGCATAGAACGGTGAATGAGCAAACCAAAACCACTCTGTAATTTCAGATGAACGATTTAGAGATAGTTTCGTGCTAATCATCCTTTTGCTGCGTTTCGAATTATCGCGATCTTATCTTACGATATTTTGACACTTAACTTTTCAGAAACTACGCGCCACTATAGTGGTTTTCGCGGATATCATTTTTCAGGACGACGCGTCACTATAGTGGCTTTCATCCCTCTGAACGACGCGCCACTCAATTATATTATTAGTTATTAAAGTGAATTATTATAGTTAAAGCACGTGTAATATATATTTTTAAAAAATTATGATTTAATCATCAAATATTTCATTTGAACGTTCTCGTGCACAAAACGGAATTGCCCGTCACACTTTGCAGTGTTATATCAATTATACGTTGTTCACGTCAGACCCTGCCGTCCAGGGAAATAGCCACACGCAGAATTCAGCCCTATCTAAAAGGTTAAACCTAGACTTTTGTTATTCGTTTGTGAAATCGTTGCTATCTGTGGAGAAACTATTACCAATCGACTCACATTAAATCGTTGCTATCGGTAGAGAAATTATTACCAATCGACTTACATTAAATCGTTGCTATCGGTAGAGAAATGATTACCAATCGACTTACATTAAATCGTTGCTATCGGTAGAGAAATTATTACCAATCGACTTACATTAAATCGTTGCTCTCGGTGGAGAAATGATTACCAATCGACTTACATTAAATCGTTGCTATTGGTAGAGAAATTATTACCAATCGACTTACATTAAATCGTTGCTATCGGTGGAGAAATGATTACCAATCGACTTACACGAGCGGCTTTTCAAAGTGGATGGAGAACGATTATTATCGGTAGCGGTGGTTAAAATGAAAAAGGACAACGATGCGTGCCCGATTCGATAGATGTACCTGACTCGTGGCACGTGGCTCTGAAAACAGGACAATTTGCTGCATACTCACAGGTAGAACGAACATATTTGGGGTTGCGGCAGGTATACGCCTATATATCGGGCCGATTCTGAGGGGTGGCTTTGCCAATCAATAGATATTCATCCCCATCGAACCATCGGCACTATTGTCGATACACGGTGCATTCAGCTGCACTGTGGGACACACAGGTTGCACTTTGATGTACCATGCTCCGAGCTAAAGAGATCATCGATGAAACGATCGACACAGGTCCCAACGTTTTCCAATTTCTCCTCCGATTTTAACACGTTGTCAAACTAATCGACAAATTTCCTGCCCGAGTAACGCCTCGTCGTTTTTCCTGATTATTTTTAATCTCTCGTCGAAACTTTTATACCTATGACGGGATAATTTCGTTCGGAAGTTAAAACGGATGTTTAACGTTATTTTTATTCGCAGATTAAAACGATCGCGTTTATTCTAATTGCATTTTTAGATAAAAGTTGATCCGTGGATTCGTCGATTAATTTCTTGTAATTGATACGGAAAATTATTAACGATTTGGTCGTAGAAGATTAATATAACTATTATGAATGGAATAGACTAAGAAAGAAGCGTTTGTCGAGTTTAATTCCAGGTCCAAACTTTTATACTCGCAACGAAATAATTTCACATTTGGAACTTGAAACGGCTATTTAGTGTTATTTTTATTTGCAGATTAAAACGATCGCGTTTGTTCTAACTTAATCTTTGGATAAAATTGGGTCGATTAATTCCCTGCAATTGACACGGAAAATTATTAACGATCCAATTGTAAGAAATTAATGTAACTATTTTGAATGGAACGGGCGAAGAATGAAACGTTTGTCAAATTTAATTCCTCGCTCAAACTTTTATTTTCTAAACGTTAATTTTTTAACTTTTTACTTTTATTCGCAGATTAAAACGGTCGTGTTTATTCTAATTTCATTTTTAGACAAAAGTTGCTCCATAGATTCGTCGATTAATTCCCTGTAATTGACACGGAAACTTATTAACGATTCGGTCCTAAAAAATTAATGCACAACCCTGTTGAATGTAACGGATGAAAAAAGAAGCGTTTGTCGAGTCGGACCGAGGAATAATCAACCGAAATTCGAGTTCCTACATCACTCACCGTCATCGAACAATTCAATCTCGCAAACGGAGCTTGCCTTGTATCGCTCGGCGTGAAATTAATTAATTAACGGTCGATTCGGCGTTGACGACGACTGAGAATACGTGTCGGTGCAAATCCGTCGAACCCTGAAGGCGAGGAAGAGGGTGAAAGAGGGTGAAAGAGGAAGAAACAGGGCGGATGCAGAAAAGGGAGGCCTCAGCATCCGCGTGTCCCGCTGAGCGAAAATTTGCATACGCGTTCAGGACTTAATTAGGTTACGCCTATGGAAACGGGTTGAAGTTCACACACTTCATTAGAAATTCCAAAGGGCCGTTTCATTTTGACGTATGCGCCTTTCTTCTTGTTTTTCACCCCGTTCGCTGTCGCCCCTGGTTCCTTCCTTCGCCTCTTTGCCGCGATAATTGAATGCAGAACCTTCCCGGCTCGGTATTAAAGATTTATTTTCGTCTTCTCGCTGATGTTTCTTTTCACCGTCGGAATAGACGGTAACTAGCAGTCTATTTGCATGAATTTCGCCCGGGGGAAACGCACTAACCCTTTCACCGTCGTTTATCGATAATTTAACGCTTCAACGATGTCCGACGAACATACTTGTCACGAGAAAATCACCACCCCCGGGCTAATTTCGAAATGCCACGCGTTTCATCGTCGAGATTAAAATTTCAATAAATTCTGGTAGATTGAAGCGTATATCTCTCCTATTCGAGTAAAGAAATCAAAATTGTCTGGATAGAATACTCGGTACCATTGATAAATTTGGAAACGTGTAAAGACAATTAATTTTCACGCGTTTACACTCGGAAACGAGTATCTGTGAAATCGAAATGATATTTCACCATTAAGGAGTGAACGACCAAGGTATAGAGCCTTGAAATGGGAAAGAAGAAGAAAAAAAAAAACAAAGAAATTAGGAAAGCCGAAATATATTAACTCCGCGGTGGTGGTTAGCCGGGTGTAATAATTAACGGATTAAAAATTGTCTGAATAATACTCGATACCACTGATAAATTTGGAAAGGTGCAAAACCAATAAATTTTCACGGTTTTCCTACTTTCGTCAATTACACTCGGAACCGACCATTTCCAAAATCGAAATAAAATTCCACCGTTAATGAATCAACGACCGAGGTACACATCCTTCAAACACCAAAGAATCAAAAAAAAGAGAAACACAGAAATTAGGAAATGCGAAATATATATCATCTCCGCGATGGTGGTTCGCCGGGGGTAATAATTAACGGATTAAAACGGAAGAGAAGTGTCGCGGAGTATCGTCTAATCGATAAATAGGACGAGATATCGGCTTTGGGAAAATTCTCGCGGGCTTAACGTGGCCGTGAAATTTACATGACTGCCAGGCGAGAATATTTAACGAGACGAGAAACACGGGTAACACGATAGGATGCGAGGCGGCGCGACGCGTCCGCGGCGCACGTCGTCGCTATTATTGCCGGTGCATTTGCATAAAACCGGCCCCTACTAATTATAAATTTCATGCGGAGCAACGGTGCCAAGGGTGGCTGTCTACGAGATGGACGAGAGGAACAACGCCGCGGTCCTGGCGTGCCTTGAATCCGGGCCTTATGTAAATCATACCCCGAGCATCAGCTGTCTTAGCCTTATTCCTAGACACGATTCTCGTGGTATCTGCCGTCGAGCAAAACGGATCTTTATCCATCTGGTCGGATGGGAACCAGCGTAAAGGGTCTCACGGCACCGGCCACGTGAATAAGAACCCGTTCCGACACGAGCACGACTCTCTCGGTGTCTTAATTGCGAAAGCGATCGAGAATTTGCACGGGAACGGCTTAACGAACTTTCCCTTTGTCACTCGTCCCTATCGATCCCCGCTGAATACCGTCGGGGAGTCGGTGGTAATAATTTTTTAAGAACTCTTCACTTCCTGCTCTCGCAGTCTGCCTACTCCTCCACCTCTTCTCTTCGTCCCGGCATCTCTGCGGTCGCGATTCGTACAAATTGCAATTTAACTGTGGCAAGAAGGAACGAGTCGGGGAACTAAAGACGGAGAGAAAGAAGGAAAGGAATAAAGAATAGAGAAGAAGAGAGAGAGAGAGTGGAAGGAAACGATGGCCGCTCTTTGCTCTCAGCTGGAGGAATTTTATCGAGAGACGTAATCCCACGGAAGCAGGGGGCACGGGGTCGTTTAATAACGTAATTAGCCCGAAGGATCCGGAATTTCTGCGGTGGATCGGGAATAAATTAATGCAATTATCCTCGATCGAGGGCGACCGCGAGTGGACGAAAGGGGTGGAGCAGTCCAACTTCCACCCTGTCGTTCTCTTTCTCTCTTTCTCTTTCTCTTTTGGTTGAGACGCGAATCTAGGAACGATTTCGCCTTTACCGGTGACTCATTGTCGCGGTTCCGCCCCCGGAGAGAGTCGCCGGAGAGAGTTTGGAAAGAAGAGAGGCGAGAACCGAGCCCGAACCGCGATGCGATGCCGACCGAGCGCTTATTAACATCTCATCGATTCGACTCGGCCAATTAACTTACTTTTTTTGTGCGCCTGCTCGAAAGCTGCATCCTCGAACTCGTTTTTAAATGAATACTCCACGGAGCCGGCCGCCCCGCGGGTGGTTTCTTTAGTATGCTAAATATCCCGCCGCACCGCCTCTGGGGAAAAACGTAAGTTCCTAAAACGCCTGACCATCGGCTAATAGTCGCGTTCCGTTCTTTTTTTACTCCTCTCTCTCTCTTTCTTTCATTCTTTTTCACTATCCTTCCTTTTCTCTCTTTCCTTCCGTTTCTCTTTTTCCTTCCGTATTTTTACTCCTCCCTTTGGCATTTTTTCGCCGAGAGAGAGGGAGATTGGGCTTTCCGTGGCCGAGGCGCGTAGTTACGGTCAATTATTAAGTTAACGACACACGTCGACGTAACGTGTTCCCTGAATTGCTTCACCTGTACGAGACTTTCATCGTAAATATCCCGCTTTGTAAGTCTGATATTATGCAAAACGCTTCTCTCCTTTTTGCGCTCGCCGCGATGCTCGATAGACGTACACGCTTTGCGCGTATCTCTTTTTTTTTCTTCCCCTCTTACGAGTTGATAGTGCTTAGAAAGATTCTCCTCGTTTTATAAATTATGCATATGTCCCGGCGATTTTTCTTCCCTTCGTTTTTCACCGGCACGTCGAGAAAATTGTACTCGGTAACGATCGAAAATGAAGCTACGCGAAAAAGAAGGATTTCGAACGAACGCTTTTATTTCGATATATAAAGTTCCGAGTGTCGGTGTAATTTTGATGATAAAGATGAGATAATTAGTTGCACGCGTTGTGGATGTGAAATATAGAGTATGAGAGGATACGTGGAAGATATTGGACGGTGTGTATGGTCGCGAGTTATCCACCCTCGTCTTGGCAAGGCTGATCCGATATATAGGACTCCAGAGGCGGTTCTCTCGAGCTGTAGATCACGAGCCAGCGACGTGATCTCGCACGAATTAACGGGCCCGCATATGAAAAACGATGCTCGCATGCACGACCGTGTGAGTCACGGGGTTAAAAAAGAAGAAAAATACGGAGAAACCGGGGAAGGGGAACTAGTATAATTCGTACGGAGGGGCACGTCTTCCGCTCTTCTTTCGTGGATGGGTCTAGATTCTGAGGGACAGTCGTGTGTAGCTATGCAAATGTAATAACAAGAGCTCAGGAACGTAGCCCGTGTCTCGACGTACCCGAAATTTCTTCTCTGAAATTTGTATATTTCCGGTTACCTTCGGTATCGATAGTTTGCGCGGAAAGGATCGTGAAATTTGACGATGCGAATTTATCCGTAGAATTTGTCGTTTTATTGAAGGTATATTAGGTCTTTAGTGATAGATATATTTCGTGTTACCTTCGGTATCGATAGTTTGCGCGGAAAGGATCGTGAAATTTGACGATGCGAATTTATCCGTAGAATTTGTCGTTTTATTGCAAGTATATTAGGTGGTCTTGTGATAGATATATTTTGTGTTATCGATACTGTTTTACTTTGTGGTATATTTCAAGAAATAGTTTGCTATAATTTCGAAGATAAAATATAGACAGTTAATTACCATCTCTTCCCTCAATTTTAGTACTAAATACAATCTCTATAGTTCATAATAAAATTATCTTGACGACGAATCACTTACTTCACGGTACATTTCAAGAAAAACTTTGCTATAATTTCGAAGATAAAATATAGATAGTTAACTATCATCCCTCTCCTCATTTCTAGTACTAAATACGACCTCTATAATTTATAATAAAATTATCTTGAGTACGTACCATTTACTTCGCGGTACATTTCAAGAAATACTTTGCTATAATTTTCAAAATAAAATACATATAGCTAACTACCATCCATTCCCTCATTTTTAGTACTGAATACGTTCTCTATAGTTCATAATAAAATTATCCTAATGGCGAACCATTTACTTCGCGCTACATTTCAAGAAATAGTTTGCTATATTTTCCAAAATTAAATATTGTTAGTTAACTACCATCCCTCTCCTCATTTTTAATACTAAATACGTTCTCTATAGTTCATAATAAAATTATCTTAACGACAAACCATTTACTTCGCGGTACATTTAAAGAAAGAGCTTGCTATAATTTCAAAGATAAAATATAGATAGTTAATTACCATCCCCCTCCTCATTTTTAGTACTCTATAATCTACGATAAAATTATTTTAACGAAGAAGTATCATTTCTGCCACGAAATGGTCTCTATCGTAAAAACGAAAAGATCAATCGTCCTTGGGCGAAACACGGAAAAAACTGGGAAGAAAACGATTTAAATCAATGAAGTATATATGACGGGATCGGGTTGATGCGAAGAACGCGGCGCGGAAATTAGAGGAAACCGCGGCGGCAGATGCGCCCTTAAATCACGTCCCTGGAAAAGAAGGAGCCCTCAAGGTGGTCGTGCAAAGGGCCCATTACGCGAACCGGCCCCGGAACAAGAAAAAACGACACATTGTGATGCGATGTATGCGCAAAGGGTCGCGCCGTGGGACTAGAACAAAGCAGCGCGATAAAAACTGGGCATGAATCCGAGGGCCCAACCATCCGGGAATGAGGAGGAGGAGGAAGAGGGGAGCGGCCAGGGGGGCCAGTGGGGGCCCTTAGCGCTTTGAAACCTGCTCCAATACTTTCAGTCATCCGCGTGTATTCGAGCTGCGTTTCCGTTCGTTTCTTCGCCTCTCCCTTTTGTCTCTCTTGTCCGCGTTTGCACGCGCCACTCTTGCGATCTGCCAGCGCGATAACGATCTGCCACGATCGCCGCTCGCGTCAGGCCGACGCTTTTGTTGGCCGACCACCATCTTGCCGATCCTCAAAGGACTCGCGAAACGAAGCGCGAGATTCGTGAGAATTAATCGCAAAAGGAATAATCCTGGACGAAGCTGAAAACGAAGTTTAAAACCGAAGCGCGAACGACAGATTAACGAAGATTTCTAGGAGGATCGCGAAAGGAAGCGAGAGATTCGTGAGAATTAATTGCAAAAGGAATCATCGTGGACGAGGAAGAAGCTTAAGACGCGAACGATAGTTAGGTGAAGATTTCTAGGAGTATCGCGAAAGGAAACGTGAGATTCGTGAGAATTAATTGGAAGAGGAATCATCGTGGATGAGGAAGAAACGAGAAATAGCACGAACGGTAGATAGACGAAGATTTCTAGAAGTATCGCGAAAAGAAGCGCAATATCCTTGAAAATTAATCGCAAAAGGAATCATCATGGACGAAGCTAAAATCGAAGCTTAAAACCGTAACGCGACCGACAGATACACGAAGATTTATAGGACGATCGCGGAAGGAAGCGTGAAATTCTTGAAAATTAATCGCAAAAGGAATCATTGTGGACGAAGCTAAAAACGAAGATTAAAACCGAAGCGCGAACGATAGATTAACGAAGATTTCTAGGAGTATCGCGAAAGGAAGCGTAAGATTCGTGAAAATTAATTGCAAAAGGAATCATCGTGGACAAAGCTTAAAACGAAGCTTAAAACCGTAACGAAAACGACATATTAACGAAGATTTCTAGGACTATCGCGTGAAAGAAGTTAAAATCATTTGCTTCGCGTTTAGTTTCTCCGTAATTTCGACAAAGTGGTGTGTAATGGTAAAAGTGTAAACGTCGTGTACGGGGTTCCACGAGCTAGTCACGGGTACCAGAGTGCTGACAAAAGACTTTTTGCGCGTCTCGGAGGTCGCACGTGGTCCAGGCGGGCCTACAAGGACACGGACCGGAAAGGAATCAAGATTCGTGGGATCTCGAGAATCGAGAACCGGAATGATCTTTACCCCCTCTCGTTAGATTCGCACGCGTCTGGTCCAATGGTGCTTGGGCCTCGAGCGACCAGTTTTCGAGCAACTCGCGTTCGGTAAACCTGTTCCCTGCTAATCGTCGCGAAAACAAAGAGCACGCTTTCCGTCCGAGTGTCACGCGTTTTCCTCTCGCGTGTAATCGCGAAGTTGAACTGGGTGCGATAAAGTTACGAAACTTCGTGTTAATCATCGAAGCGGATTGGACGTGTTTGTCGGGCGTTGCTCGTAAAGATGGCCGCTGTTAGAATGGCCATGCCGAGGGGATGTGGAGCATTGGGCCACTCGGAGATCTCCACCCCTGTTTGTAGGGCGCGGAGGGTGGTCAAACGCTCGAAGAAGTTGGTGTCCTTAAACGGAGAACTTTTTAACACGCTGCTTCCTCGAAGCACGCGCGATAAAAATATCCTACCTGAGCAGGCATCGACTCGTGATAAATAACCCGGCGACGCTATTTTAACAACTCGCGCGTCGATTTATAAATACGCAACCGCAACGAATGTTTATAACATGTTTACGAGTTTGCAGCACCGACACGGTCTCGCTTCCCTCGGGGTCGACGATCTCGAGTTTACGATAAAAAAGAGCCACGGTCAAATTGCCGGTGTAATATCTTGGTTATTTGTTACCGGGACCGGGAAACATTTCCAGCAAGGCGTAAAAACAACGTCGATATTAAATACGCGAGTTACGCGCGGCCAGAGCGAGTCTACCTGGTTAGCCGGGCTTTCATCCCTCGCGATATAGGGAGCACGTCTCGAGAGAAAGAAGGGGAAAAAAGGGAACGAGAGGGAGGAAGACAGAGAGGGAAAGAGAGAGAGAGAAAGAGAGAGAGGAAGCATAGCAGCGTATGGATTTGCTTGGGACCGTTTCAAGGGTGAGGTTAGACCAGGGCGGTTTGAAAATGATGAAAAAGCTTCTTGCGTCACTGTCAGCCTCTGTCACCCATCCCTCTCACCCTCTCCTTCCCTCGTCACCTACAGAAGAACCTGCACCCTCGCCCCTATCCATCTTAATATTATTATTTCATTCCGCGAGCCCGTTTTTTACAGCCTTCTCTCTTCTTCTATCAGCCCCCGGTTCTCTCCTCTTCCAATTTTTCTCCTCTCTCTTTTACCCGATCTAATCGTACGAGTACGAGTTGGACCTCCGTTCCCTTCACCGTGAAAACCACCTACCGCCCTTACCCAGCCCTGCAACCAATCCACCCCCGTCAGGGGACACCCTCCACCTTCCGGAGCACCATCACTTACGGATCAATAGGGTATGGAAGATAAACGCACCTAGAGGGGAACCAGAGGGGAACCAGAGGGGCTGTCGGTCGAAAGGAGGAGAGAAAAAAAAGAAAGAGAAGAGGAAATCCAGCAAATGGTATCCACGCTGACTCTACGTCTCTTGTCAACAAGCTGTGAGAATTGTCTCGTCCCTGACGCGTCGCGGTTTACTGTTCTCGTGTTTCTTCTTCGAGTAATTAATTCCTCGGATCGATTAGAGATGGTCGATGACTTAATGTAACGCTGTGAAAGGAAGGGGAAATCGATTGACTTTTCCGAATTTTTAGATGTCTTTGTTTCTTCTAGAGTAATTAATTCCTAGGATCGTTAGGGTGGTCGATGATTCGATACAATGCGGTAAAGAAGAGAAATCGGGTGTTCCCGTGTTTCCTCTTCGAGTAATTAATTCCTCGGATCGATAGGATGGTCGATGACTTAATGTAACGCTGTGAAAGGAAGGGAAAATCGGTTGACTTTTCCGAATTCTTAGATGTCTTCGTTTCTTCTAGAGTAATTAATTTGTAGAATCGATAGGGTGGTCGATGATTTGATACAATGCGGTAAGGAAGAGAAATCGGGAGTTCACGTGTTTCTTCTTCGAGTAATTACTTCGTAGGATCGATACGGTGGTCGATAATTTGATATAACACGTTAAGGAAGAGAAATCGGGAGTTCACGTGTTTCTTCTTCGAGTAATTAATTCGTAGGATCGATAAGATGGTCGATGATTCAATACATCGCGGTAAGGAAGAGAAATCGGGTGTTTCCGTGTTTCTTCTTTGAATAATTAATTCGTAGGATCGATAGGGTGGTCGATGATTCAATACATTGCGGTAAAGAAGAGAAATCGGGTGTTTCCGTTTTTCTTCTTTGAATAATTAATTCGTAGGATCGATAGGGTGGTCGATGATTCGATACAACGCGGTAAGGAAGAGAAATCGGGTGTTTCCGTGTTTCTTCTTTGAATAATTAATTCGTAGGATCGATAGGGTGGTCGATAATTTAATATATCGCGTTAAGGAAGAGAAATCGGGTATTTCCGTGTTTCTTCTTGGAGTAATAAATTCTTAGGATCGATAGGGTGATCGATGATTCGATACAACGCGGTAAGAAAGAGAAATCGTGTGTTCCTGTGTTTCTTCTTCGAGTAATAAATTCGTAGGATCGTCGAGACAGTAGGTGGATGATTTAATATAAATCGGAAAGGAAGAGAAATCGGTTGCCTTTTCCGAATTCTTAAATGTCTGCAACGTGAGATCAAAGCTGCCTTTCACGTTTCTTATCTCCCTGTTTCTTCTTCGAGTAATTGTGATTCGTAGGATCGCTGGGATGGTAGGTGGATGATTTAATATAAATCGGAAAGGAAGAGAAATCGATTGCCTTTTCCGAATTCTCAGATGTCTTCAACGTGAGATCAAAACTGCCTTTCACGTTTCCTATCTCCCTGTTTCTTCTTCGAGTAATCGGTTCGTAGGATCGTCGGAATGATAGATCGATGATTTAGTATAAAGCGGAAAGGAAGAGAAATCGGTCGCCTTTTCCAAATTCTCAGATGTCTCGAACGTGTCTTTATTTGGTTTAACGGTTCGCGTGGCATCGCGTGCGCGAGTAGGCAGATGACTCGCGATCGCGTCGTCGTAAACCTTCCTCGCGATCCCGAGCTGATGAATATTCACGAGGCTGCTTCTTGCTGCAGCAGGTTTTTCTCGTTCTCGTTAAACGGTATCGATGTCCCTCCTGTCTAACGGAACGGGACCAATCTTCGTATCAAGATGAGCCCCCGAAAATATATATTTGGGGCGAATCCCGTGACGTTATCGCGAGTATCTCGCATAGAAACGAACGAGGGGGGGAGGGGGGACCTTATTCAACGTCATTTCTTTTATCGATGAACGAGATGAAGCCCGAGTTCTCTCCTCGAAGAAGGAAATCGTTAGGAGAGCGACATGCAAATTCGTTGGAAAGTTTCGCCCACCCCCGCCTCTCCGGCACCCTCTGGGCAAGAAAAGCGGGACAAGGGTAGGCAGAACCCTCGAAGAAGACGAAGGAGCACGGCCACGGCGACGTCGCCGACGAAGAAGAGGAAGATAAAGAGGAGAAGGTGGTCGCGGATGTTTTCTGTTCCTGGCTGCTGGCGATTTATGCGCTCGAAATCGCATCGCCCCTGGAAATGAAACGGGCGAGTAGAAAGGGCAACAACGCTTCTGTACGAGGAGAGACTGTCGGTGATCTCCATCAAACGCTTTTCCGTCTCCGCAGCTTTTTTCTCCTGTACAAAAATCGGAGATGTCGTCGAAACGTCGTTTAAGAATTTTGGCAATACTCGAATAGGTGTCTTTCCTAGAAATTCGAACAAAGATGGAGAAAGAAGCGAGAAAATTGGTATCGATGTCTTCGATTTTACAAAAATCACACGATGAATTTCGGAGCAACTTTTATCGTTTTTTTTTGTATACAAAAATTAGAGATATCGTCGAAACGTCGTTTAAAAATTTTGGAAATACTCGAATAGGTGTCTTTTGAAATGAAATTCGAAAAAAGATGCAGGAAGAAGCGAGAAAATTGGTATTAATGTCTTCGATTTCACCTATCATACTACGTCGGCTGAATTTCGGGGAAACTTTTATCGTTATATTCAGTTGTTGTTAGGAAATATAATAAAAGTGATATCGATGTCTTCAATTTCATCCATCACATCATATCAGCTAAATTTCGAGAAAACTTTTATCGTTATATTCAGTTGTTGTTAGGAAATACAATAAAATTGATATCGATGTCTTCGATTTCATCTATCACACTATATCGGCTGAATTTCGAGAGAACTTTTATCGTTTTTCTCGATCGTTGCTACACAAATACAATATAATAATGTTCTTTATTGACTTATCACTCGATTGCGTGTCTTTTCTCGAAATTCGAACAAAGATGAAAGACCAAGCGAGAAAATTAGTATCCACGTCTTCGATTTCACCTATCACACGATGAATTTCAAGAAAACTTTTATCGTTACTCCCGATCATTGTTAGGAAATCTAATACAATAACGTTCGTTATCGATCTATCAACGTCACGAAAATTACGTTCGAATTTACTTTGATTTCGCATACATAAGGTATTCCCGTATTACCCAGTGCTACGCTATATACGTATATCGAGGAGTCTAGGACGCGATTGGAATCTGAAAGTCGGCCCAAAGCTTACTTGGTCGAATGTTCCGTTAGCCTCGCAGCGAAGATCAAAGAAACAGGTCCTCTTTGTCTTGGGCCGAGGGTTCCTCCTCCGAGTAGCGAATATTAAAATCTCGGAAATGAAATTTTGAGCACGCCGTCGAACGTTCATTCCTCTATTACGATCCTCGTGTTTCGTCTCTCTGTTCCTCGTCCACCTTTCATACATCGTACCATTACCCTCCCTCTTTCTCTTTTCTCTTTTCTATTTCGATCGAACGACGCTTTATCCGGATATCGAGCAACATCGATCGCGTCTGCAAGCTGTCGCGCGAATTCCACGTTCGTTTCTTTCCCCGAAAACGCGGAATCAATTGCGCTCTCGTCGTAGAAATAAATTACGCGACGGGGAAATGATGCGTCGCGACGGGGGTGAGAGTGGCGGGGTTGCGAAGCGTTCAAGGGCTGTTTATAGATAACAAATTCTCGCGGTATCCAATTATTTTGATATCCCCACCAGCGTGGCATAAATCTCGTAAAAAGCCAGATAACGCAGCGTCGGTGCGCGCGGGCATAAACGGCAAATCGGGCGCGAGCCTCGTTTTTCAAGCTTCGTGAATTTTTATCGCGTCGCGGCGCCGCGTCCGCCGGCGTGTGCCATATTTCCCCGGCTACCCGATAGATTTTAGACCGCGCAAAAATATCGCCCGGCGAGATAAAATACAGGAAAAAATAAGGGGCGGAGGAGGAGGATGGGAAAGAGTGGAGGGAAGAGAAAGAAGAGAGAAGGGAGAGAAGAGAGGGAGAGAGATGGGGAAAAAGAGGGAAAAAATAAAAGGGAAAAGGAAAGGAAGGAAACAATGACCGGTCGGTTTCGGATCACCGCAGCCTCCTACCGACTTGCACAACCTTTTTCCCTCTTCCTCTTCTTCTTTCCTACCCTCTTCCGTCCTGCCCCTTCCCGTTTCTCGTCTTTCTTTTAATCGGCCGCGTGCCGTCGGCACAGGGGCGGATGGCAATATTCGAAGCGAACCGAGCCAAGCCCGTTTAATATCAGCAGATCGAGGCACAAATGAATATTCATTAAACACATTTTTCCGATTTTAATTACATCCCCTAAGCGGATCTGGCCTGGGCTTACGCAGCGGTTCCCTTGGCTTCTCTCTGTCTTTCTCTTCCGTCTCTTTTCTCCTTTTTCCCTCTCTCTTTATGTTCTCTTCTCTTTTCTCCTCTTTTCTCTCCCTCTCTTCGCGTTACTTTCTCTTTCGTCTCTTCCCTGTCCTTTCTTCGTACACTGTGTCTCTCTTCGTCTCTTTCGTTCTTATCATTCGATGTTCCGTCTCGTTTTCGCTCCTTTCTCGTTCTACGTGGTCGCTTTTTAATGAAATCCACCGCGGTGCAGGAGCAGCGAATGCCATTATTAATACCACCGGTCTTATCTTCCGGCGTAATAAAGAATTACTTTGTTATTAATTCCAATGTTCGGTTCGACCGGTTCATCGAGTTAGGTTCGTCGAAGGAGATTGGCGTGCCCCGGGATTGGAATACCCGGAGACTTCTCGGATACTTCCGGAGGAGATCTTCGGGTCGCGATTTAATTTATGGAAAAAAGAGAGGAGAGGACGAGTGCTCGCGTCCTGCTCGTCGACGCGGAAACGCACCGTTGTCTCTTCGTTTGATGTCCTCCGGTTTGAGATTCAACGGCCTAAGCAAATTTTCTCCATCGCTTGATACGATTTTCCGATGTAACCGTACTATTTCGGCACTCAAATGTGGATTATAGACCGCTTCTTTTATTCTTGGAATACAATTTTCTACTATTTCCTCTATTCCTCGAATCGCATTGTCGAAATTCTAGTCAAACTTAACTTTACATTTTCTAATGAATAGATTTGCAAAGGTGTTTCGTTTTCACTGACGAAAAACACGAAGAAATACATTTGAATCCAAAAGTCTATCCCTTTCGCGTTCTCGAATCTTCCATGATACGTTAATTAACGGCGAAAAGTAACCATAGTTGGTAAAAAGTCGCTACTTGCTATCGATATCTAATTAAAAAGCGAAGGATCATTTTCACCAGATGATCTATGTTGTAGATTAAACCGGTTGTTTCCTAGATCAGCACCCACCTCTCTGTGATACCAATTGGATTTGCAAAGGTGTTCCGCTTTGAATGGCTAAAAATACGAAGAAATTCATTTCCATCCGAAACTCTATCTATTTTGCTTTCTCGAATTTTCTCTGATACGTTAATTAACGTTAATTAACGGCGAAAAGCAACCAAAGTTGGTAAAAAGTCGCTATTTTCTATTAAAACCGGAAGTTCCTAGACTAGCACCTCTCCGAGATACCAATTAGATTTGCAAAGGTGTTTCGTTTTCACTGACGAAAAACATGAAGAAATACATTTGAATCCAAAACTCTAGCCCTTTCGCTTTCTCGAATTTTCCCAGATACGTTAATTAACGGCGAAAAGTTACCAAAGTTGGTAGAAAGTCGCTATTTCCTATTAAAACCGATAGTTCTGAGACTAGCACCTCTGCGTGGTCCCAATCTCCACCCATTAGAGAGCCCCCGTCAAACCGAACGCGGGATCGCCTAAACGATCCGTTATTATCCGGCCAGCTCGTGAAACATTCTTCGGTTGGGGGATGCGCGTGCATTGAGCAAACGACGGCGTGTAACGTCTGAGGAAAGGCGAGGCGCGTCGAGCCGAAAGGGGCTCGTTAAACAATCGTCCCGGCTGTTTTCAATCCTTCATCTCTCCTCCAGACACCCCCGAATTTTTCTTTGTGCCGTGCCTCTCGCCGGTTCTCCTCCGTTCGGCCCCTTATTCGCCGTCGCACACAGGATCGCGCACACATGACGCGATGGCGAATGGCGAGCCGAGCACGCATGCGCTCGACATGGCGTTTTTTTTCCTCTCCTTTTTCGTACCCCACCCCATAGGCCGGTTGCAAGACGAGGGGTGGTTTGGTGGTTGGGGGTGCGGGTCGACGAGGTAAGGGTGTTGCCACGGGCAACGCTAACGAGCTCCATGAGCGACGTTAGATAGAGCAACACACCCCCATGGTACCCTCGGAATTCCCCTTCTTTCCTGCTGCCGCCGCTGCTGCTGCTGCTGCTGCTGCTGCTACGACAAACCCCGTAGAAAGTTGGTTATGTATAAATACTCCCTCTTACGTGGGCTACCGTCTATGCGATGCTGCGCCACAGGATGAGAGTATAGGCGGAAGGGAGAAGACGCGATCGTGGTTCACCTGGATGTCGATTCAGACCAATTCTTCTTCCGCTTGTTCTTCTTCTTCTTCTTCCTATTCTTTACTACTGCTCCGACAAACCCCGTAGAAAGTTGTTTATGTATAATACTCTCTCTTACGTGGGTTACTGTTTATGCAATACTGCGTCTGAGGATGAGAGTATAGGAAAAAGGAAGAAGACGGGATCGTGGTTCACCTGGATGTCGATTCAGACCACTTCTTCTTCCGCTTGTTCTTGTTCTTCCTATTCTTTGCTACTGCTTCGACAAACACCGTAGAAAATTGGTTATGTATAAATACTCCCTCTTACGTGGGTTACTGTTTATGCGATACTGCGTCTGAGGATGAGAGTATAGGAAAAAGGGAGAAGACGGGATCGTGGTTCATCTGGATGTCGATTCACACTACTTCTTCCTCTTCTTCTCTCTCTTCTTCTTCCTCCTCTTCCTCTTCCTTTTGTTCTTCTTTCTATTCTTTGCTGTTACTGTTACGACAAACTTCGGAGAAAGTTGGTTATGTTATAAATACTCCCTTTAAGTTGCTACCGTTTCTGCAATACTACGTCAGAGGACGAGAGTATAGACAAAAGGGAAAACGATCTCGTGGTTTACTTGCACGTCGATTCAGACTACTTCTTCTTCGTCTTCGTTTTCTATTTCTTCCGATTTTTTTGCTACTGCTGCTACGACAAACCCTGGAGAAAGTTGGTTATGTATAAGTACTCCCTTTTACGTGGCTACCGTTTATGTAATACTGCGTCAGAGGATGAGAGTATAGACAAAGGGAGAAGACGGATTCATGGTTCACCTACACGTCGATTCACATTACTTCTTCTTCTATTTCCTATTCTTTGTTGCTGCTGATGTTATGTCAAACCCTGTAGAAAGTTGCTTATGTATAAGTACCCCCTTTTACGTGGGCTACCGTCTATGCAATACTGAACCAGAAGATGAAAGCATACGAAAAATGGAGAAACGGGTTCATGGTTCACCTACACGTCGATTTACATTACTTCTTCTTCTATTTCCTATTCTTCCTCTTCTTCCTTCTATTCTTTTCTGTCGTTATTATGGCTACGTCAAACTCCGTAGAAAGTTTATGTATAAATATTCCCTCTTATGTGGCTACCGTCTATGCAATACTGAACCATAAGATGAAAGCATAAGACAAAGGGAGAAACGGGTTCGTGGTTTACCTACACGTCGATTCACACTACTTCTCTTTCATCCTCTTCTTCCTCTTCGTGTTCTTATTCCTATTCCTTGCTGTTTCTGCTATGACAAACCACGTAGAAAGTTGGTTATGTATAAATACTCCCTTGTACGTGCCTACCGTCTATGAAATACCACGCCAGAGTATAAGAGAATAAGTAAAAGGGAGAAGACGAGTTCGTGGTTCACCTGCACGTCGATTCAAACTACTTCTTCTTCTTCTTCTTTCTATTCTTCTTCTTCCTCTATTTTTCCGTTTTCTGCCACCGTTGCTGCTCTCGGTTTCCTCTTTTTTTAGTCCCGCACAGACGTAATTTAACCACTTTGCCGCGCTCTTCGTTTTTCTTGGCGGTACAGCTCTCCCAGCTTTGTTTCCCGCTGCTTTATGTCGCGCCTCCGGTTTTCTTCTCCCCGTTGATCTCACCGACGCGCGAAATTGATCGCTCGTTGTCGCGCGAAATTCCAAGTATGTGCTTTTCTCTAGCTTCCCGTTATTATTGCTCCGAGTCATTATTCGCAACGGCGATCAGTGGTTTTCGGGACAATCTGCGTGGTTTCTAACGTTTTCTTTTTATTTCATAATCTTTGCTTGTCACTTGCTTTCCGATATATATTTTCATCGATACACACGTAAACGCGAAGACGATCGAATTTGGGAAATTGATAAATAGAAAAAGCGACGAATCTTTTTGAAATTTATACCGCACGGTTTTGTCGCGAATAAATTCGCAGAATCGAGCGACTTGTTTCCGCAGAAGTCGCGAGAAATCGAGTGAAAGGGTGAGAGAACGTAATGAAAATCACCGAGTTCGTTTCTTTGCAGGCACGTTTAACTCTTTGAGGCACAGGATTTTAAAAAATAAAATAGACCCACGTTGCACGGAAATTTTATGCGTTTTATATTAAACTAAATTGGTATCTTTTATTGAAAAAAAAGGTATCGCATAATATAGACACGTAAAAAATAATAATAATAATTCAGTTCTTGTGACTAGGTGCATGAAGCTATTGCAATATTTTGAGGTGGAATTAAATATGTCCCTCAATGCATTACCGTGCATCAAAAAGGTGGGACATTTTTAATCTCACCGTGCCCCAAAGAGTTAACTCCTTCCCGTGGCATTTAGCTGAACGAAATTTGGGCCCAAACGGTTGGGTCCACGCGTTAAGTAAATCAGACCAAGCTGACGCTCGAGAATAGTCATAATACTCATCGAAATGTAAATACCTGTGATAGAGTCAGTTTTACACGACAGTGTTGATGAGAAAGTAAGCTCTAATCCTTTTACTTTTATAGATATTATAGTATATAGTATAT
>NIJG01000038.1:859859-872541 GCA_002201625.1 Euglossa dilemma | reverse complement strand
ATATTATAAATATCTTAAAGATCGTAACTGGCCCGACTATCTGTTCGCGATTCAGCCTCGTGATAATCATATTTGGGTCAAAATCTTCATCACGAGTCA
This sequence comes from Euglossa dilemma, assembly GCA_002201625.1. Classification (NCBI taxonomy): domain Eukaryota; kingdom Metazoa; phylum Arthropoda; class Insecta; order Hymenoptera; family Apidae; genus Euglossa; species Euglossa dilemma. Next base: position 872,442 of record NIJG01000038.1, on the reverse strand, counting down.
GACTCGTTAACCCTAGATTCATAAACACACGTCTCTCATACACCCTCAACTAAAAGAACTCTTACAGCACGCATATGGAACATCGCGATAGTTTGTGCCTAGAATGCTCAGATTGATTTTTTCAATTTCTTTTTTCACGTTTAAATTGTCAATAAAAGTTGTTTCTAACTAATATTTGTAGATTTTTATTAATATCTCCCGTAATACTTAAATTAGGTAACCTTAAAAGGGGTATCAGAGACATATGTTTATGAACAATGTAACCGTAAATATAGTTTATGAATCTATGGTTAAAGTACGGGAAAGGGTTAATCATTACGTGTCATTTTCCTGACCTTCGATTTTCTTTTCCATGGTTGGCCGTGAGTTAGACAGCGCACGTTAATGGATACTTAAGAATTCGCGGTCGAAGGAATTAATTCGAGTTAAAAGGGTTCTTTCCTTGAGGAAGATGTTCAGGGTGAGGATCACGCAGCTAGGGGTGAATCAGCGGGGGGTTTACCGTCCGCGACGGGCTGTGGGAGGGTGATTGTCGGAGCGGGAAGGCAATTACGTAATCAAGTAATTAGTCCCTGACCTCAGCTAACAGGTTTCACCGTGCCATTCAACCGTCCTGATTTCCTACCGAATCCCGGCTTCCTTTCCTTCTTCGCTCCTCCATAAACCATTCTTCCTGCAACGCGTGCTGCGATAAACCATCGTCATTTCTCCGAAACTTCCTCTTCTCTTTCTCCAGGTAATATCAATTTACGAATTTCGGTATTTCGTCACCTTCTCGAAAAATTATTTCACCATTGATAGTTCTTTACATCCCAAAAATTGCTAGAAATATTTACAAGTCCCATATTAATCTCTCGACAACGCGCAAACACGGAAAAATCGGTAAAAATCAAAGAACAATTATCTGTTTTGTCAATTATTGTGACAATCAACTTTTTAAGCGTTTTGTCAACTATTGTGACAATCAACTTTTTAAGTGTTTCGTCAACTATTGTAACAATCAATTTTTTTAATGTTTTTTCAACTATTGCGACAATCACCTTTTTGAGTCTTTTGTCAACTACTGTGACAATCAACTTTTTAAGTCTTTTGTCAACTATTGTGACAATCAACTTTTTAAGTATTTAATCAACTATTGGGTCGTTCGAAAAGTCATTTCGATTTTTTTTTATGCAGTTCAAGTGTGAAGTTGGCTGTGAAAAAAATATAATTAGGTCGTCTATTGGGAAAAAACAAAAAAACTTTCCGAACGATCTCTAGTTTAGATAGTTTCTTATAGCTAATAGCTCAATAGCTTATAGCTAATTTCTGTTCGTTCCAAAGTTAATTTCCCATCGATTCTAACCGAGACGTTTGCGTTCGTGCAACTTCGTCGTTTCTCCCCTTTATTTCTTGAAACGAAGAAAGGAAAACGAAACGGAAAGACTGGAATTCGCGCTGGTAAATGTAGGAGGAAAAATTGGCGCGAATTAAAAGATTCCTTTCGTGTAGAATTTCATACAGTCGCGTTTGACATGCGGCAACGAGCGAATTTGTTTCCGCTCGCGCGACAAATTCAAATTACACGTGATTTCGTTCTATAATGCGCCGGGACGAGCCGCGGGTAGAATAGTTGCGTGTACGCCGGTGACAAAGTGACAGGGATTTTTTTCCCTCGCGCGGGGGGAGCTGGAAGTCATGTAGAAATATTTATTGGAGCGAGAAATGCGACACCGGCAACGGTTCTCCTTCTTCCATTTTTCCTCCCCGATACGAAAGTTTCGAGGAAATTTTTAAAAGCCCGATAAAAAGACCAGATATGAGGTAACGAGAGAACGGGCGAACGAGTTTCGCGCAAATTGCAGAGTTCCTTTTTCGCAAACACAGTAGCGGGAAAATCGTTATATTTGAACTGCGTACGATATATACGTGATAAAAAGGAGGGGGAGAAAAAAGGGTACGGGTGGAGGAAAAATTATGTTCCCACCCTTTGTGGAGACGCGTACGGTTTTTCCTAATGAGATATTCCAGGGCTTCGGAGGGAGAAAAAAACGTTAAGCCTCGCAACGTGGATTTCTGCTTCTGAAATATCGAAAGGAGTCGGTCTACCGGCTCGCTTGGAAATATCGACGCCCACGCGTCTACCTGCGTATTCTCTCCTCTCTCCCTCGCTCTTTCTCTCTCTACGGGACAGGCTACTTAATTTAGTTTATTAATTTAGACGATAGCGGTAGTTCTCTAACGGTGAATAGCGTAACGCACGAATTCGATAGGGTGCGTTAAGTTTTAGATCTTTAAAAGACTCGTTAAGAAGAATTATAATCGCGTACTTTTAAAATTTGTTAATTCAGTCCTGATCCTTTAAATTTTCACCAATTTCCACTCCAAGTTTCTTCAACGAATATTAACGCATAATTATTAATACCTCTACAATTTTTGTAAATAATTCGCGCAAATTTCATTTCGAAATTATGAAAATTCCACTAAATTCCTTCAATAAATATTTACAACGCGGAATTTACTTGTGAGATCACGCTGCAATTTCCCATTCGCGTTCTACGTTACACGAGGAGCTTCCGAGTAATTTAAGACTCGTTAAGAAAAATTATAGTCGCGTACTTCTAAAATTAGTAAATTCAGTCTTGGCCTTTTTCAAAATCTTCACGAATTTCCACACTAAATCTCTTCAACGAATATTAACGCATAATTATTAATACCCCTACAATTTTTGCAAATAATTCGGAATTTTGAAAATTCCTTTGTTCTCGATCAAAAAATATTTGCAACGTGGAATTTACTCGTCAGATCATACTGCCACTTCCCATTCGCGTTGTACGTAACGCGAGTAACGCTCTCTTGGCGAAACATGTCGCGTATTAGCAAGTACCCGAGGAGCTGCCGGGGAATTTGGAATATTTCATATCCTCTTTGTTCTACGAGGAACATTACGAGCGCGTCCCGTCTTCATCCGAAGAAATGAAAAAAATCCCGCGAGCACACGGGACAAGAGAGAGGGTGGCTGCTGTAGGGGTGGGGCTTGACATCGAAGGCAAGAGAACAGACGGAGGGAACCTTACTTATTGCTATGTTTTAATATAACGATGCTATAACGATGCTTCGTCTGCTGTTACGTTTATTCCGATGTTCCACCCCCCTGTCTCACCCCCCAGTCGCTGTTCTCCCGGTTTCGCTTCAATAATCCATCCGCGGATACTCGTCGTCGGCGTGTCGGTGTGGATCCGCGACGTCATCGTTGCCCGACATACTCGTGCTGTTCCTGACTTTTCGCTCGAGTATCGTTCGATCCGCTCGCGTGACGATTGCTCCGGCCTTCTATTATATTTCGAGAGATCACGGGGGTGTGCACGCAACAAATATTTCACCGCTCGAGCGGGCACGATACGCGCGAGGTGTCGGCCAAACAAATGGAAATATCGTGTAAGTTGCACTTCGCGCATTGTCTCACCGAGTATTTACAAGCTTTCGTAATTTACCCGGAAGAACGGGGAAAAAAAGATACGGAATATTTTATTTTTTACTCTCGGAGACGGTGTTTTATCGAAAGATATGCGATGATATATCGATGATGCTGATTATCACTCGTTGGAATGAAATTACAACGTATTAGGTTATTCCATAAGTTCCGCGACGATATTTATATTTTTCCTCGTATTTTCTAATCATAGGGGTATAATAATAATTATAATANATAATAATATAAATAATAATAATAATAATTATAATAATAATAATAATAATATGATAGATAAATATATAATGATAGACCGGTATAATAACTAAGGTGTCATGGTTCTAAGGATTGGTTGTAAAGGATTACAACAGATTACTACATTTTTTCTTGATATTTAACCTCTTCCAGACGAGAAACGAAGCTTCGGTGTATACTAGACAACTAAAAATAAAGAATCGAGGGAAATTCGAAGAATTAAAAAATATCTACGACATTGATGAGAACGCTAGAATTATTTTTTGCTATATTCCATATAGCTTTCATTCTGAAAAATTACTAATGTAGTTGCTAACGTAATATATTTACACGTATATTATGACATCCGTCCCCAAAGGGTTAAAAAGGTTTATTCGACGTATAACTTTAAATAGAAGAGTAAAACAACTGCACGACCTTATGAGACGACCTAATAATTAGAAAGTAAATATAAAGTTCTATCTTACTTTTTAAGCATACACTCTAATAAATTGGTTTCACAAATTCCCTATTTACTTTTCACTATCTTCGCGGCTCTTTGTTCGCTCTCTATAAACACGCTGATAAAAATATGCAAAAGTTACCACAATCTTGGTTGCTTGGCTGATGAGTGAACATGTTTCATTTGAAGTTACAAGTATAGAACGTGTAAATAACATGCTTTAAATTTCTATTAACCGAAAATATCGGGGAAAAATGGAGATTTGGCATGCTGCGACGTTCTCAAGTCACAAATATAGAACGTGTAAATAACATGCTTCCAATTTCTATTAACCGAAAATATCGGGGAAGAAATTGAGATTTGACTGCTGCGAGGAGGATAAATAATTTGTTCAGCCGATGGTTGTTTTCGAAAGGGCGCGTGTCCCCGATGAGTTGTAGCGTCGGAGGGATGAGGATTGGAAGGACGAAGATATCTCGGCAGCGAAGAAGAAATGATCAACGAGGAGGAAGAGTCACAGGCGGCGGAGTGTTCTCTCTCGATTATTGTGCATAGCACAAAGCCACGGTTCTTTCTCCATTTCTTTCCGTTCTCTTTCCCGCAGCTCAGCCGCCCCCTCTGACTGTCCTTCTGTATCAGTTTCTCCACTCGCCGTCCTCATCTCGCTGGATAATACCGGCTCGGATATAATAATACTCCCGCGCAAAACACAATGCGATATTTTCTCTTGGTAAATTATCTCTCTGTTGCCTTCTCGAGCTTCTGCTCCTTTCCACCTGCCCTGCCTTCCGTCCTCTCCCTTTTGACGATTACTTACTACGCCCTTTGCCCTCCTTTCTCGATCCTGCGAAGAGAACCGGTCCCTTCGCGATACGTCTTTCTCTCCGGGCAGATTTCGTTAGCAACGGATCCCGTGTTCTTTTGCTAGAAATAATGCGAATTGTCCGCTAGGAAATCATGAAAGGAGCGTTACAGAAGGACACATTGGCGCGGGAGAAATTTACAGAGGTCGCGGTCGGCGAACGAGGATAGAAACGCGGGACAAAGGTGTATTGAATCCGCCGGGAAAATTCCGACCGTCAGAAATTTTCCTTTCAATCCTCCGAAGCTTTTTTCCCGCGAGACAATAGGTGCGACAATTCGATTCGCGGAGACAAGACAATGAGGATATTTAGAATAAAGGATGGTCGTGTACGAAGCGATAATCAAGGATCGTGGATATTACGGGAGAATTCATACAATTCGTGTTTGTCTCGTGAATATCTTCGAAGGGCGATTATTTAGAGGCAAGTCTGTTTCGGTGAATTAAATTTATCCGTTCCAGAGTTAATTGAAAATAAAAATTGGAATTGGTGCTTGTAAAGTGGAAATTAGTAGCATTTTCATTCCAAGAAAACATGGATATCTTCAAAGGTACTCGTGAGATTATTTCCAAGTTCATGAAAAATAAAAATTGGAATAAAGCGAAACTTAGTAGCATTTTAATCCCAAGAAAGCATGGATACCTTGAAAGATACTTAGACGACTATTTCCACGTTCATGGAAAATAAAAATTGGAATAAAGCGAAACATAGTAGTATTTTCACTCCAAAAAGCATGAATATCTTCAAAGATACATTGAGCAATTATTTCCAAATCCATGAAAAATAAAAATTCGAATAGAGCGAAATTTACTAGTATTTTCACTCCAAAAATCATGAATATCTTCAAAGATACTCGGGTGATCATTTCCAAGTTCATGAAAAATAAAAATTGTAATAAATTTTCACCCGAAGAAAGAAAGACGCGCCTCGTCTCCGATCGGAATATAAAATTTACACGAGCGAATTCGAGGATCATGTTCGAAGTTGCGTGTGACAGGCGAACGAGAGATCAAAGATAACACACGTGCAGAATCGTGCACGGTATATATTCCCAGGCTGCGTCCCGAATCCTTCTATTTTTACAGTCTACGTTGCACGGCGTGAAAGCAATCCGCGCGAAAGCGGAAAGCACAAACAATCTGCCGCGTTCGCGGATGACAAATGTTTTCGTTCCGCGGTGCCATCGATGTGCAGCACTTTCGAATCCATTCCTATAATGCCAGACGCCTTCGAGAGGCCCGAAGCGTCTTTTTCTCGGTCTCTAGCCAACGATGGGGTGGCGAAACCAAGGGGGTGGTTAGCCACGCGTCCGAAATCCTCGCGAGCTCGTCCAAACAAACCTAGATCGTTGGATTCCGAGATTGCCAGGGATTTTCTTCCCGGGGATTCGAGGGATACGGTGTTGTAACCTCCATTTTCTCGTCGTCGAATCTTAGTCTCGAAAGGAGACGCGATAATGCGAAAACCGGCTCCCATTCGGATACATTTTGCCCGATTGGAATGCAGATTCTATAAGACGCACCTCGTGTAGTTGATTCTCTTTCGAATAGCAGACTCGAGGTTGCACGGCGACATTTCACGCGGTGGACAGCAGCAGGGACGTATAATATAAATTTTCGGGGCGGGGAATTTTGGCTGACAAAGCGACTAATTTCATCGTCGGTCGCGGTTCCTTTGAAACGGACACGGCTACGCGCGAAATTGCGAAATTGTCGGAGTAAAACGGTCCTCGCGTAGAGGAGGCTACCTAATGCGAAATTTTTGCGACATGATCGCGTGACGAGAAAATAAAGATGGTAGAAAGATGGAAGACGATAGTTGCTCGGACTAGGAATCCTAGATAGAAGGTTTATTTCAAGGAAGAGATTCGAATCGGTCACGGTTCCTTTGAAACCGATACGGTTACGAAATTATCGGTGTAAAGCATTGCTCGAGTAAAGGAAGCTATATAATGCGAAATTTTCACGATATGGTCGCGCGACGAGAAAAGAAAGATGGAAGAAGACGGTTGCTCGGTCTAGGAATCCTAGATAGAAAATTTATCGGAAGGAAGAGACGAAATTGTCGATACAAAATTTTCCTCGCGTAGAGGAAGCTTTTTAATGCGAAATTTTCACGAGATGATCACACGAAGAGACAACAATGATGGAAGAAAGATGGAAGACGACGGTTACTCGGTCTAAGAAGGTCCTAGACGGAAGGTTTATCGGTAGAAAAGGACCCGAATTGCTCGCAATTCCTTTGAAATGGACACGGTTACCAAATTCTCACCATAAAACGTTCCTCGCGTAGACGAGGCTATCCCAATCGAAATTTCCGAGAGAGAAGAAAGATGGAAGACGACGGATGCCCGATCTAGGAATTCTAAACGGAAGGTTTATCGGAAGAAAGGGACCCAAATTGGTCGCGATTCCTTTGAAACCGTTACAAAATTATAACCATAAAACGTTCCTCGCGTAGAAAAGGCTACTCCAATCGAAATTTCCGCGAGAGAAGAAAGATGGAAGACGACGAATACTCGATCTAGGAATCCTAGACAGAAGATTGCAAGGAAGGAGGAGACCCGGAGAGGATTAATTCCCTTGGCCATGGAGGGATCGTAGTCGGTGGATGGCGTGTAAATCCACGGAGGAAGAGTCACACGTAGTTGCTGTCGCAAAATAATCCCCTATACCGGCTTATTGATCAGATCACAAGTCGTTGGAGCACGCCACCCCATTTCGTCTACCCCTCTCTGCCCCGGTCTTCCCACTCCCCCTGCCCCGGCGGCCTGCGCTCAGAAACCGGGCATTTTTATTCGTGCAGTTTCACCCCCCTCGTCCTTCCTTCCTTCCATCTCGCCTCGCCGCCCCCTCGCGGCCGCCCTCTCAGCGACACTGGGGTGGCAAAGTCGTGAGAGCGCCATTTTTTACTTCACCTACGTCGAGGAACCGCCGCATGGAGATTCATTAATAACAAGCTGCGGTGGTTCCTACGAGGATTAGAGAGAGAACGAGAGAATCCCCGATTGAGCGTCGCCAAGAGAAGAGGAGAGGAGAGAGGGGACCGGGGTTCTCTCGTTTGTTAGGTGGGATCAATCCTCGAACGAATATCGAGGGGGTAGGGGAGGAAAATTGCACGAGTCGAAATATTCGACGGATTAGAGGACACGTGGCAGCCGCGAAGCGAAGGTTGTGCCGAAGGAAATTGCTAAGAAATTTTAATAAAGGCCTCGGCTCGCTCTCGCTGCCTCTAATTCCAGGGGGTCGTTTTATCGCTGCTCGCACCGATCCTTTGATTTCCTCGTGATTATCCGCCCGTTGCAACTTTTCTCCTCTCCTCTTCGAAGTAAGGAACGCGAACGTTTGGTCAACTGGTCCCCGTTTGCGAAGGAATGAAAATTCGGTGGAAATTTAGAAATTTTCGCGACGTATCGGTAATCCGTGTGACAAATGCGAAGCTTGGAAAGAGAAGAAGAAAGAGGACGCGAGCGAGCGCAGTCGGATAAGGTGTTTTATTATGCGTCAACATATTACTCGTCTCCTTTCCACCCCCGGCCGTTTACTTCTCCCTCCGTCGACACTTTTATTTGGTCGATGCCGAGGGTTGGTCTCCGTCGAGAGAGGAGCGCCTTAGGGTGGGCCGGCGCTGCTGCTGCAACGAAGAAAGAGGATTTTTGGTATTTTTCGCGAGAGCAGGGAAACAGAACGGGCGGCCGGAAAAGGACAGATTATAGCTGGTGGGGGTCGGTTAAATAAGGAACAGAAATAAATAGGAAGGGAAGAAAAGAGCTCGTTAGGGGGTCTCCGTGAGTTTCTGAGTACCCAACTACCCGCTCCGACCCTCCTCTCTTCTTTCCCTTCTGCTTTCCCTTCTTCGCTCCTACCCTTCCTGTGTCCCTCTTCTTCTACTATTCGCTCTCTCTCTTTCTTCCCACGGCATTCCGTCCGTTTCGCGTTCTCGTTTCACTGATATTTCTGACGTCGCTGTTTACTTCTTCGCGATTGTCGCGCCGAGACAAGCTTATCAAAAAATTTGTTGCCCCGGCTAATTTGCCTCCGCTAAGAATCCGTTTTACCAATGACGTTACTCCTTTCTCTTTCTCTTATATTTTAGGAATTATTTGCCTCCGTGATTCGTTACGAATCTTACCAGGGTGTTCCCTTCGTCATTTTTCTTGAAAACACTATTGCTAGGTTAAAAACACGTCGCTGGAGCTAAGAACCTGTTCCACCAACGACATTACTCCTTTCTCTCCCTCTCTTTCTCTCTCTCTCTCTCTCTCTCTCTCTCTCTCTCTGTTATATCTTATGAATCATTTACTTCCGAGCTTCGTTACGAATCTTACATAGAGTGATCCGTTCGTCATTGTCCTCGAAATCACTATTGCTAAATTAAAAATACGTCGCTAGAGCTAAGAATCTGTTCCACCAACGATGTTACTCCTTTCTCTCGGTTTTATCTCACGAATTATTGCCTTCATGCTTCCTTACGAATCTTACCAGGGTGATTCGTTCGTCATTGTCTTCGAAATCCCTATTGCTAGATTAAAACCACGTCGCTAGAGCTAAGAATCCGTTCCACCAACGAAGTTACTCCTTTCTCTCGGTTTTATCTCACGAATTATTGCCTTCATGCTACCTTACGAACCTTATCAGAGTGATCCGTTCGTCATTGTCCTCGAAATTACTATCTAAACACATCAATAGAATCCTCCGTGTCCTGCTTTCAACGCTCCGTGTTCAACCGTAGAGCTTTCTCCAGACCGAATCGTCCTGTGCGTTACCAAAACTATATCGCAAATTAATACAACAAATAGCGGAAGTTAATGATCGATTATCGAAAGGCCAGGGCGGTCTGGTCGATGCGGAAGAAGCCAGACTTCCCAAGAACCCGTTTAGCGGACCATTAATCGTTGTTGGGGGGCCGGCTTGAAATTTTAACGGGTTAATTTTTCCCACTACGCCGGGGTGGGGGTGAACGAGCAGAGAGGTAACCCTTTGGTGGCGAAAAGGAAGGAAGGAAGGAAGGAAGGAAGGAAGGAAGGAAGATCGTCGCCCTGGCAAAGGGTCGGCCAGGTTTTGTCGGGGGCTTTCGTCGGTGAGTTTAACGGGGTTTTGCTGGTCGCTGGATCGAGGGTTTAGCCTAGGTGGAAAGAGGTGGTTTAGCGAGTTACGAGCAATTGCCCACCGCCATTCTGCGCCATTGCTTCGTTCTTTAACCGACCAGCCACTTTCTCACCCCCTAAGACCGGCCTCCTATCCCCCTTGCGTGAGAGGGTAAGCGCTTGATAGGAACCGGTGAAAATTGCGTGATTAACCGAAACCGTCTCCCTCCGGTTCATCAGTACGCTCCTACGACCACAAGGATTGGGATGCCTTCGGGTTATTTGGCCACGGACAATCCTGAAGGACCACGACGTCCTGTGCCCGTCGTGTTCCGAGCACAGAGATCCGGCGAGGGTGGAGGTCTCGTCAACCGAGCCTTGTCCAATCGTTGTCCTTCGCCTCCGACGACCTGTTCTGCGGTTTTATTGTCGACAGATCCGTCCGCGAAAACTTGTCGCCGGGTCAAACGGGATTAAGCTTCGAGATCGTGCTGCCAATCGCGTGCGAGTATCGCGGAAACTCGCGTGTAACGCAGATGGTAATGACGGACGTGTGACGAGAATGTGACGATTACAAGCGATGGAAACGAGGTTAACGCTAAACCTACTAAACTAAATTTAAACTAAATAAACCTATTATCGTGGTTTAAATCACTATTTTTAAAACTTTTGTTACAAATTTCGCGTTCTACTTTATTATCTTAATCACTCGTCTTCGCGAATTTTCTTCCAATATACGTATAGTTATTTTTGCAATATCTCGTCTTATTCTATTTTTTGAAACTTCTATTTTTTTCCTATTCACCGATCATTTTGAATGTAGTAGATTTAGTGTTAATACTTTATTATACGTGGAAAAATACATTTTTATTTTTATTTTTCTTTCTTCTCTTTTCCTATTTTTTCTTGGTTAATAAATTTCAACTTGGCAACAACGTCACACATACAATATGTATATTTTATATAGTTATTCCCGATCGCTGAAACTTTTATTCCACGTTTATTCGATTTAGAATCGGAATTGAAATTGGAATTGATTCCTTTAGTAATTATTAACGCGTTGCGAATTGGTTTATTTTTCATTTAGAAGAACAATTAGGATTTTTAAGCAATCGTTCTACTTTTTCTCTGGAAAAAACATAATTTAGTTTAATATTGCAACGAAATTATATTATTAACTTTTTCCACTCTTTTAATACCACAATTTAAACGACGAATAAGTATATCAATGACTATATTAAAACTAACTACACACAGAATTTCAAAATAAAATAATTCCACTCATTCTAAACGCAAACGTATAATTAACTTTCTATATTTTAACATAAAATCACCGAGTTTATAGAAACATAAGAAAACTTTCTTCATGACGAAAAAGTGTAAAGGTTTAATTGACGTATACGCGTTTAAATTCCACGAATTGCACGAAAAATAATATTAAATCCGATAATTTATTATCCAAAGTGAAATTTACTATCGATAAATGCGTATTCAAACGTAATAAATATAACACACTTCAGTAGAGTATAGTTTTTACCATGACTTCCTATTTCTCGCTGCTGAAATTAAATCAATTTCGCAGGAAATAATTCGAACAGAAAAATCGGAGAACTTAATTCCCTTCGTTGTCCACTAGCAAACACAACGGACCATTTCTTCCAGGAAAGGTACCATTTCCGAGAACCATGCTCTCTCTCGACAGATCTCTGATATATTTCTCGGAATAAACGTCCCATTTGGTAACCCGAAACGCCGAAGTGGCGAAGTTAATTCTCACGCTGTTCGTTATTAAACATAATTGATCATTTCCTCGATTAAAGGTGCCATTTCTAGGAGCCAGACTCACTTTAAAAAGATCTCCGATACATTTCTCCAAGTAAATTTCCTGCTTAACATTCGGCCATTAAAATCAACAGAATTAATTCTCACGATATCCGTCACCGAATTTATTTAGTTGTTCAGACAGTCATTTCGTTGTTTTTTCTTTTGGTGAAAATGAAGCACGATTTTTTCAGAGCGACGTTTCACGTGATCATGAACGGTCGAATTCGACAAATTTAACCTCTTGGCAATCTCACGAGTTGTTATTCGCCGGTTTGCATCTACGTTTTGTAATTTACAATTTCCTTCGCGATATTTTATCGATAACATTTCCTATATCATTCATCGAAAACAAGAATTTATTACTAAATAACAACTTCGGGAATTTCGTTCCGAGAGACATTAGAGTTTTAAAAATTCGCCTTTAACATCTTCTTTGCAAATATTCTATAAAATAATAATAAAATTTACGAAGCGTGGAAATACGAATAAATACCATTTCCTTTCGCAATCATTGAGAATATAAATTTGCGTTTCGTTCGAATCTAAGAAAATGTCAGTGACAAATTCAAAACACCTTCGAATAACAATCGAACTATCATCTTCTCGCATCGTCGAGATAATTCAATCGTAAATCACATTCGCAATCGTTCCACGTTTAACGC
>NIJG01000038.1:766602-834812 GCA_002201625.1 Euglossa dilemma | reverse complement strand
TCGTATCTTCATTAAACGTCTGGAAAAATTATCTTCTTGGTTTACTTCGTCATTTCGTATATAACCATAATGATCTTTTCCGCTTATTGCAAACTTACCACAATTGCACCTAAAGTATCATCATATTCTATCACATTCCTGTAATTGGGATGCATCGATAATTTCGACAATCGTACAAATTGTACAAAATCGGTAAACGTAAACGACGAACGTCATAAACAGAATCATTCCTTCCACCTACTTACCCCGAAACAGAACACACGAAGAATAAACCGAGAACTCAAACCCGAATAAATAGAACACATGGAAGCCGGTGCTCGCCATCTATCGACGCGACCCAGAGAATCCATCAACTCGGTTTTAAACCGAAAAACAATCGTTGAAATATGTACCTAGCTACCCCCTGGAGCAATGGGATTTCGCAGGATGAAAGAAGGAAGAAAGAGCTGCCAAAAACGGTCGATAATCGTCGGGCCGGCTCTATCTGCCGGGTCCATCGAAAATATGATACCATATGCTAATAACTCACGCATGGCTCGTCGCGGAAAAAAGGACGGGCAGAGGAGGAAGGAGGTAAGACAGCGGGGTAACGGCGGTTAGGCTAACCGCATGGACCAAGCGTATTACGCTCACGGGGACGAGGATAAAGGCGCTGGGATTCCCCGGCATTATGGCCGCGTTTCCACGGCGTCGGAGAGAAGAGGAGAGAGGAGAGAGAGGTGGAGAGAGCGTGGCGGGCCGGCGCGAGGTCAGGCAGAGGGTTTTAAACGGTGGAGGAAGGAGACAGAAGCCGGATAGGGTTGCCTCTCCGGATGCGCGCGAGAAGGGCGCCACGAACGCGATATGTACCTGCGATGCTGCTGTCCGATCGAATCAGCGGCCGGCTCGTTTCACCGGATATTCCGCGTACAAAAGCAAACTCCGCGGCCAGGCAACCTCCGACAACCAGCCACGAGCCGCAAAGTCGTGCCGGGCCCCGGGATCGGTTTTCTTGTTTACCTTGGCATCCGTGTACGCGGCCGCGTCAAGCCGATACTCGCGGAATTTATTCGAAAGAGAAACTCTGCCTAGCTATCGCGAATCCTTCACATCCGTCTGTTCCTTCTTCTCTTCAGGACATTTTTGAATTTTTCTTTATTATTTCCATGTGGTTTTTTTTTTTAGTTCTGTGGATTGGTTTGGACGATGGATGGTGGGATCTGGAACGGTGGAGGAGTAGGTATCGTGAATCTCGTCAAGCCGATACTCGCGGAATTTATTCGAAGGAGAAATTCTGCCTAGCTATCGCGAATCCTTCTCATCCGTCTGTTCCTTCTTCTATTCTGGACATTTTTGGGGTTTTTCTTTATTATTTCCGTGTGGGTTTTATTTTTATTTCTGTGGATTGGTTTGGACGATGGATGGTGGGATCTGGAACGGTGGAGGAGTAGGTATCGTGAATCGCGTCAAGCCGATACTCGCGGAATTTATTTGAAGGAGAAAATCTGCCTAGCTATCGCAAATCCTTCTCATCCATCCGTTCCGTTTCTTCTTCACATTTTTCGAATTTTTCTTTATTCTTTCTGGGTTTTTTAAATTTTTGTCGATGGAGGTTTGGACGATGGATGGGATCTGGAACAGTGGAGGAGCAGGCATCGTGAATTTTCGGCCAATTTCGGCGGACAGCTCGGATATATAAAGGCCCGAGAGACTGGGTGTAGCTCATTTGCCGATTTCGCTTCGGATCGGATGGATCTTACTCTGAGACTTCTTCAGAGGTGGTTGCAGATGCGAAAGGAGTGGTCAGTGGTCGTCGGTGATTAATTCAAGGTATTATAAGGTCTAATTAGACATGTAACATATTAGATATTAGATATTTTAGGTATTAAAATCTAATTAGGTATATAAGGAATTATAAGAATTAATTCAAGGTATTATAAGGTCTAATTAGGTACATAAAATATTAGATATTAGGTATTATAGGTATTAAAGTCTAATTAGGTATATGAGGTATTATAAGAATTAATTCAAGGTATTATAAGATCCAATTAGGTATATAAGATATTAGGTATTAGATATTTTAGGTATTATAAGAATTAACTCAAGATCTGTATTATATTAGCTCGGTAATTGCCACGCGCTTTCTATACAAATTAGCAAACGACGTAACAAAAGAAGAATTAAATCGTGACACTCTACGTGTTAGGTATGTACCTACAGATTAACGTAACTTAGGATACACAATTTATATTCCCTCCATACGTTTACACATATCGGTATATTACCGAGAAGTACGTAACTAAATATATCTGTCGTTCATTAGCATATGTCATCCAACCATACGTGAGAATTCGGTAAATATAATATATCGACTGGTGTGTTAATTTAGATTCGAAGGGAAACGAAGTAATTCCTATTTGCAACACATACTCCCCTATGAACGTACATGCTAATTTAATAATATTTATGAAGATCTGGTTAGAACCGAGCAAAGAGATCTTTGTTAGCCGGTGGAAAAAAGAAAACAGGACTAAAAGTGAAAACGAAGAGAAAGAGAGAAAGGGAGATGGGGTTTTTGGAAAGGCATATTTCATACCTACCGTGAAAGCAGTATTTTCGGAGCGATGGTCGCGCAGAGGATGAAAAAACTGGATTGATCGGTAAAACAAGCGGCGAACAAACAGGGTCAGTGGAATAGGAATGGCCATTGGCTTTGAGCTACGAGTTTGTCGATTGATCGACATCGGCCCCCAAACCCATCAATTGGTCGAATTCGTCCCCCTTTGGCGGACGGGGTGGACGCATTTCGATTTCCACCCCCTGCGTGTGCGAGGGTGCGTTTGTCATCAAACGGCTCGGCCATGCTTGAAATTTCGTGCGATACAGCCGTGGAATATCGATATTCCCTGCCAGCGTTCCCGGATTCCTCAAGGACGACATCAAAGAACGTTATTCGCCACGGATTACGTTCGCGTTGCTACAATCTCCCTGGTAAAACTCGAAACTTCGCCTTCTTACCGATTCCTCCGGTCTAAACCGAACTATTACCTTCTCTCCGTCACCTTCTCCTTCTCCCAATTTCTCCATCGCCGGTCAATTTGTCATTAACACTAGGTTTACGGGGGTTTTCTGTATACCTATTTCAACGGACACCCGTTTGGTTTAGGGTAAAGAAAACCACACATTTTCTTTAAAAAACAAACGATAGGTTTAATTTGAAAACAATCGCAATATTAACAGACTTAATATAAGTTAATTAATTCTGTTAATATGGTATAATTGACGCATCACATCAAATTCACGGTCCCGTAAACCTACTGTTAACCACTTACGCTGGAAAGACGTGCCACGCACGTCGTAATGCGTTTGTCACAGAATCGCCAACGACGTGCTATATCATATATTCATACGATTATAATCATACGATCATATAATCATACGATTATTACAGAAACAAAAACGACATGCATGGCACTTTAGGTAGAATTATTCCTCTATATTCCCATCAAAATCCTATAAAAAGTCCAAGATCGACAATAAATTACTTTATAAAATATAAATCTTTTTCCGATTTCTCTGAGGTATCAAACACACTCTGTGACACCTCCCAACGAGTTACATTGGACCGTTCTGGTACACGCGTTGAATTTTTTTTCCAGCGCAAGTGGTTAAATAATAGGATAAGGAGAATAGATAAGGGGACAGAGAAAAAGAGAAAGGTAGAGAGACAAAGAAAGATAAAAAGAGATAGACGAAGAGGAAGAGTAGGATGACGTCCGATCCGTTTCACCGTGGACAAGATCGACCAGGGCCAATTTCCCGAGCTTGCCGATAGAGGAAGACTTAAGAGTCGGAAACCAGGAGCGCCACTGTTCTTCCGTCACAGGGAAAAAGAGAGACTTGCGTGAAATTGGCCCCGACGCGTCACCGGGAGAAGATAATACCGAGACTCGGCCGGCTTCTCGCCGCGATGGCGAGCCATTCCGCTCGCGCGAGAATCTATGCTGGCATAGCGCATCGTGATTCTGCTTTCCAGAGAATCCAACCCGCCTATCCTCCTCTCTGTCCCACCCCCGAAGAAATAAATCTTCGGCCCGGGGCTCTACATCACCGGTTGGCAAGCAATTTGGGCCCCGACGATAACTCATACATGCATCGATAGTACCTGTTCCCCTCTTTTCCTTCGCGTATCTACGCCGCGACGCCTGTGTGCGCGTTCCCGCGCCTGTATACGCGTAATATATTATGTATGTACGTATATAAGCCGAGGAAACCGACGGGGAAGATGCACGATGATTCGGTGGCGCGCGATCTTTCGAACGAGCGGAAACGAGACCGAGCCATCGCGATACCCTCGGGATCGACGAGGAAACTAGAAACGGTTACGGGGGAGGAAACCGAGCCGATGGAGGGAAAGATCACTGCCAATTTTTCCGCGGACCACGATCTTGAATCCCGTCCAATCGATTCGGCCAACGCCGTTGATAATTTTCCGCTGCTACAACCAATCGATGCAGCAGTCTCGTTTCGTTTCACTGTCGTTACCTTTTCGTGTTTTACACTTCAGCTTTGGGGATCCCTTTGTACCTGGATTTTTCTATGTTTCTTTTTTATTCATTTTTATTATCGGTTAACATTGCGTATATGTTTCACCTGGTTACAGTTTAGTAGGTAAACGATCGCTAGGTGCGTGGAAATGATTGTAAAGGTTAACCCTTTGTGGTTCAAAAGATATACGTTTAACACTAAGTTTACGGGGGTTTTTTGGTTACCTATTTCTACGGACACCCGTCAGATATAGGGTAAAGAAAACCACATATTTTCTTTAAAGAATAAACGATGGGTTTAATTTGAAAACAATCGCAATATTAACAAACTTAATATAAGTTAATTAAATCTGTTAATATCGTATAATTGAAGCAATCCACCCGTCAAATTGATGGATCCCGTAAATCTAGTGTTAAAAATTACAATGTACGATAATAGTGCAAATAAAATTTGTTTTTTTCTTTATTTAGTAATTTCCTTAAATTGCCCTGTTTTTTAATCGAGGAAATTTCAAATGCGTTAAGGACTGCTGGTAAGAAAATTGAAATATTATTTAGACCGCAAAGGGCTAATGTAGAAATTTAAATTTGAAGTATAGTTGTGTACAAAGTGAACCACTCGATGTGTGATCATCTCTACTTTAACAGTAAAGTTAACGAAGCCAGAATTAAGTATCGTTATCTTCTCGTTATCTTTCCGCATCCTAACATTTGCAATAAATACTCGGAGATAATTGAAATGGTCGCGTTACATGGTTCACCCTGTATATAACACGGTATATCATTCCTCACACGTGGAATATTATATGGGAATATTTTCCATTCCGAAATAATTTATTTGTATAATTTGTTTAACAACACGATACTTTAGAAATTTCGAATATCAACGAGATTATCATAATAATATCGAATATTTGGATAAACCAATTTCTATTTTCGCAAAATAATTGGAGTGTCGCAAATTTCGAATATCAACGAGATTATCTTAATAATATCGAATATTTGGATAAACCAATTTCTATCTTTACAAAATAATTAGAAAATTTCGAATATTAACGAGATTAACATAATAATATCGAATATTTGGATAAACCAATTTTTATTTTCGCTGAATAATTGGAGTATCGCAAATTTCGACGTATTCGTCGCGCTTATGCTAGTGGAATAGAAAATAATTCAATTAATCTCTGGCAAAATGGGAGATAGGTAAAAGTCTGGTTGCTCGTAGCGAAGAATATCGAAGTCGTTCTTCGTTCAATACGCTCTCAACATCCGCAAGCGCATTTCCGGATATGGTTTGTACGTTACGTAAGCGTATCGCTCGGTTTCTTATGTAAGTCCTGGCGGTACATAGGTAGTTTCGTCCGTCTTTGCATATAATTAGAAGAGCATTGAATCGGCCCCCATCGGACGTCTTTTCACCATGAAAAAGCAGGATGGGACCACGGGGGTAGGTCTGCCTCGCATCCGAGTCACGGGGACGACAACTCTTTCTCTCTCTCTCTCTCTATCTCTCTCTTTCTCTCGCTCTCTCTTTTCTTTCAGCCTTCACAAAAAGAGGTCTCCTTGGCTCGATGAAAAAAAGGGTTGAACGCTCCTTTCCCAACCGGCAGGTACATACATGCCTGTGACGCGTTCTAGAGCATATGCATATTACCTGACAATGGACCATCCGGAAGAGGGCAACCGAATTAGGCCAGTGCCGTACAAAACTGGTTCCACTTCTAGTGGAGAAACACGTGGAATAAACAAAACACCGTCCTGTGTCTTTATCCACCATGTTTTCCTACGAATTTTCTGTTAAATTATTTTCTTACATCCAGATATAGTCCGAATTGAGAAGGTAATTGAAACCCGAGGAAAGGACACGTTTGTCTTGATACCTTTGATTTATTATCGAATTCAAATTTAGTGGTACATTTAATTATTCTATAACATGTTCGAATTACCCAAGTATGGTTTAGTTTTCTTTCTTTCTTATTTTTTTTTCTTCTTTTTTTATGTATTCAAGTTATTGAAAGTCCAGAAATGCAAAAGTGATTTCATTCACGCGTCTCTGAGGTATCACGCTTATCGAGTTCAATTTTGGCGGTATATTTAATTATTCTATAATACATTCAAATTACCCAAGAACGGTTTAGATTTTTTTCTTCTTTATCTTTCTCGAGTTTTTCTTTTCTATTCGAGTTATTGGAAGTTTGGAAATGCAAAAGAGATTTCATTCACGCGTCTCTGAGGGATAACGCTTATCGAGTTCAATTTTGGCGGTACATTTAATTATTCTATAATACGTTCAAATTACCCAAGAACGGTTTAGATTTTTTTCTTCTTTATCTTTCTCGAGTTTTTCTTTTCTATTCGAGTTATTGGAAGTTTGGAAATGCAAAAGAGATTTCATTCACGAGTCTCTGAGGGATCACGCTTATCGAGTTCAAATTTGGCAGTACATTTAATTATTTTATAATATGTTCAAATTACCCAAGAACGGTTTATATTTTTTTCTTCTTTATCTTTTTCTTCTTTTTACATCTATTCGAGTTATTGAAAGTCCGGAGATGCAAAAGAGATTTCATTCACGCGTCTGTGAGGGATCACGCAGGTCGTTAAGCAACGGTCGAAGGAAGTGGAGGCTACTACGGTCCTGACGGAGAGCAACCCTTTCCTTCTTGGGGCCCGTTCGCTTCCTTGAAAATCATCGGCATAAATTATGCATGCAGGTAGTCGGTATTGTGCGGCCGCTCACCTCAGCGGGGCCCGATGATAAATTATCGCGCATTGAGAATTTCGGGGCTAACGAGGGTACGAAATTTGAATATCCTTCCTCGCGCTTTTCATTCTCACGCGACTCTCTCTCTTTCTCTCTCTCTGTGTCCATCTGTCTCTCCGTCTTCCTCGCAGCCCCTCGCGCGTCTTTGCGTTCCTCTCGCAACCATTCTGCCGGCCTACCTGAGGCCACGCGGGCACAATGAATCTCTGATTTGATTTATCGAACGATTTCTCTCGTATGCGAGAAGTTGCATTTATCAAGCGACTTTCTTCCCGCCCCTGGAAACCCGTATTCCACGCGATGAGACTTTTCACCGACGAAAGTGGGACAAATTGACGAAGCTCGATGGCCTCGATTCTTAAGAATCTATCGACGTGTTTGTTTCGCACCGAGGTATACGCCCCTGATGCGAATTGTCGACTGGGAACGCGAGAAATTTACACTTGGATCGAATGTTGCAGAAGAAAATATCAAATATTCCTAGAATTTCCACGCGATCACGGAAATTAAGAATCAGAGTCATCCAATTTTACAAACTAGAACTAAACTTGAAATTCGGACTGAAAGATTTAATTCTTGCGAGTCCTCATGAGGTTTCGATTAGGATTTTGATAATCCGGGCAATTCCGTTCCGCGAAATAAGGGTTGAAAGAAAAATTAGCAACGATCGCGTGATAGACAATACTGATAAATTACCAATACATTGCGAGGAAAAATAAATTCGGACAAAGATATAATTCTTGCGAGTCCTAGTAAGATTTGGATTAGGATCTTAATAATCCGGGCGATTCCGTATCGCGAAATAAGGGTTGAAAGAAAAATTAGCAACGATAAACAAAGCTGATAGACTACCAATAAACGTCGAGGAAAAATTATCACGACGTTGAGGAAGACCATGCATGGAAGGGTCACCTTCTCGACTCGAACCGCCCATCGACGGAAAACTACACCCTTATAAACAATCGAGGGCCGGCTGGGTGGAGGGTTGGACAGGCATGATGGCCGCCGATTCGGACCCAGTGCCCCTATCAGGAGTGAAAAAAATAACGAGCTTCCTCCTTTGACCCCACCGTTCGGCGTTTTCCTCGCTATGGGGCACCGTGCGCGAGCAAGTCAGAGAAAGACGCACAAAAGCGAGACGAGACTATGGGGTTAAAGAGGAAGAGAGAAGGTTTATTAGCGAGGAGAGAAAGAGAACGGAAGAGGAAGAACCCCACGCGAGTGATTTGCATACACGGCCAGCCGGCTGCACGATGTGAGTCAGTTTTATCGACGAGGGGTTAAGTCGAGTCGTCTCTCTGCTTTAATGAAGTGCCGTTTCAACGATGAATTTCTTTTTTTCTCTCCTTTCTTTTTTGTCCTACGCCTCTTTTTTTCCCCGTGTACCGGGTTTAGGAGAAAGGACCCTTTGTGGCGGCCACGAGGGATGTTCTTCCTGAATGACGCGAGTTTGAAGTTGTTGTGTCACGTCGGTGATCGTTGACGTCCCATGCGACGAAGACGCGAGATTCGGTTCCATTCGAGGGAAAATGAACGAAGTTAACCACGAAATTAACCGAGTTAACAACGAAATTAACCGAGTTAACCACGAAATTAACCGAGTTAACCACGAAATCATCGGAGTTAATCATGAAATTAACGGAGTTAACCACGAAATTGACGGAATTAACCACAAAATTAACGGAATTAACGGAGTTAACCACGAAATTAGCGGAGTAACCACGAAATTAACGGAGTTAATCATGAAATTAACCGAGTTAATCATGAAATTAACGGAGTAACCACGAAATTAACGGGGTTAACCACGAAATTAACGAATTAATCACGAAATTAACGGAGTTAATCATGAAATTAACCGAGTTAATCGCGAAATTAACGGAGTAACCACGAAATTAACCGACTTAACCACGAATTTAACGGAGTAACCACGAAATTAACGAATTAATCACGAAATTAACGGAGTTAATCACGAGATAACACGAATACGCGTGTTTCTTGACCATAGAAATTTGTGAAATTTTTCCTTCGATATTTCGCGCGAAAGGAAACCTTTGTCACGAAACAGCGAGTTTGAAGCATCGAAAGAAAAGAATTTTGTTTAATCTCGCGATTGAATAACGCGAGAAATATTTTCGACGACATCGAGGAGAGGAACGGAATAATTTTCAGCATACTTTTGCTAATTTGTTTCGCTGGAAACGCGAAATATTTCGGAGACCAGTGACACGTGTCGCACAAAATGCAGCCGTTCTTCGTTCTTCCAAAGCGGAGATACATGTTCCCGATTGTTCAATCGTGAAATTCACGTCGTCGTGTTTAGCGAACAATCGGAAGCTAGATTTTTAGAGAATTATCTCGCTTCTAATACGAAGGATCAAGCGATTCTTGGCTTCTCGTGCAGCAATCCTTGCTTCTCTCACAAAATTGGGTCACTATCGTTCGAGAACGAGCGTGCATTTGTTCCTGGGAAATTATTGATCGTCGAAAACAACCGTTGTGTCTCACAAATACGTCGAAGAAACTGGGCCACGAATATTCTTTAGAACCCCGTTGCGACGGAACTCGGTCTCGTCTGCGTGGACCGCGGTGACGATCGACTTGGGAAGATTCTCCTGTCGGAATTTCACGGCGAAAAAAAGGAGAAAAAGGAAAGAAAAGACGGTTTATCGACAACCACTTCACCATTCGCATCGAACCGCGCGATTCGGAGACGCTTCGCGAACGGAGAGAACGAAAGGACGACACTGGTTGTTGTTCCTGCCCGAGAATCCTCGCCGCGGGATCGCGAGTGGCACGAAAGCACTTAGCGGCGTTTTATTAATTACTGGTACGAGTTAAACGAAGGAGAATCTAGCCTGGATGGAGGCGAGAAGCAGCAGCCATCTTGACGCCTGCGTGGAGAGGCGCCGCGACGCTCTCCTGGGGCGTCGTGTCACGGGGGCGGAAAGGGGATGTGCTATGCGCGTAGAGGCCGATTCTCGGAAAAAGTATTGACTAGAAAAAAATGTGACAAATGCGCCAGGGTATTTTGATTCGCGATTTTCCGCGAATTTCCCCGGCTCTTCGATTTTTAATCGAACGAGAAAGAAATTTCGATTATCGTCAGCGATTAACCGAGTTTTGAAACTTGCCGCAAATAATCGCGTGAGAAATATTTTATTACCTCTCGAATTGATAATTTTACCATTCTTTTCTAGTTTAACGATGTACCAATTGACAATGTACCATTTAGAGGTAATAAATTAAATACTACTAGTAGCGAATAATTTCTTTACCGGTTTCCTTGGCGAATCGTTTCTAAAACAAATATATACCTGTACATACGTACACGTTACCGTTTTGATGCGACATTGCAAGGATAGAGAGAATACAGGAATAAAGCCGGAGTCGCTGGAGGTTTACGTGGCTCGATAACAAGGGAAGGATGGAATGGCGAAAACAGGAATATCTTTGCATAGAATTTGATTGGGGCGTCGAAAGGCTTGCACATTTTCGCGAATATATTCGCGCGCACATGTAAATATTATATTATACAAGCCATGTGCATGTACGCGTGGTATATTCGTCTACGGCAGATATACGTATATATAGGCAGATGGGACGCAGACGCCGACGTCGCGACGTTCGACGGTACAGTTCCCGTCGGACGGTCCTTCGAGATGGTAGGATTCGGTCCCGGATCTACTCTCAGTCCTTCCCACGACTTCGTCCTGACACATCGTCGTCCTTCACGCTCTTTTCTTCTCGCCGAAACTCGAGGTAACCGGGCCCCTTTTCCACGCAGAACAACGCGAACGATAATTCAGTGACTCGGCTGTCGAACGATACAGAGAACACCCATTGTCGAAGAAAATAGCGAAATTGCGAAATCAACCACCCAACGTCACACTCCATCGAAGCTCACTCGACTTCGTTGCAACAAAATCCAATCAGTGAAGTGAATTCTTTCATTTTTCATCTCCTCTGTCAGGCTCGAATTTATTATTAGTCCCAGTTAGAATACCGGATGTATGTTTATTGTCGAAAAGAAAATGAGACGACACTTTTGGAAAATTCGGTAGAATAATTGAAAGCACGCGAGCGATTTGTTCCGTTTTCGCCAGGTTCCCGGCACCGAGTGTCTCCGAGGGTAGGCAACAGCTGATTGTTTCCCTCTCGCGGTACGTCGAGCATCCCTCGCCTCGAATTAATTACGTCACCGCCGCCACCGCGACGCTCGGCGCCACGCCGCGCCGCGCCGCGACGCGGCCGACCCACCCGCCGCTCTTAATCATCCTCCCTGCCTCCCGGCCCTCGCTCATTCATTTTCACTTTCTCTTTCAGTTGCGCCTACACACCCGGAGCTTTCGCCCACGTTATTTACCTATTTCCGTCCGCGTCCCGACGCTGTTTCGAAAACCGACGCGCGGTCATCATGCTTCGAAAGGATCGACGTGATCGCGACACGTTGCCGCCATCGGAGATCTACCCGTGGTTCGATAAGATGACCAAGCGATGACCAATGGTGAGTCTCCTTTTTTTTATCTTATTATTATATTTTATGCTACCGTATCCGGTGTAACGTGTATCCGGATGTAACGTTACATAGATAGATAACGTTACAATCTTGTTAATTATCAAGTTTCCGAATTGGTACATCGTCGACTGGAAAGGTGGAAATTCTTTTTTGAACCGTGGAAATTCTTTTCTGAAACGTGGAAATTTAGATAACGTTACAATCTTGTTAATTATCGAGTTTCCGAGTTGGTACATCGTCGACTGGAAACGTGTAAATTCTTTTTTAAAACGTGGAAATTTTGTTTTGAAACGTCGAAATTCTTTTGTGAACCGTGGAAATTCTTTTCTTAAACGTCGATGACCGGCCAAACGTCATCTCTAATCTTTCTTCTCTTTTTTCTTTTTTTTATATTTTGTAAAGAAATGATCGAGATCCATGTGAGTATTTTTGAGAACACGCGGTGGTGTTGACACAGACCAGTATTAATTTTAGCGGAAACAGCTGCTCCAGAGATAAAGGCAGACGAATCGACTGGTTTGCAAAATTCTGGTATTAAAATGGATGTTAGTAGAGCCAGTCTTTGCTACTCCCGACGAGTATTGGAATATTTACGATGTTTATGAGATGCAGGCTAAACGGTTATACTTTTGCGCGAGTAATAAATACGATTTTCTCGAGGGGGCGGAGCTTGGAGGACCGGGCAGAGAAATTGATAAACGCATTATGGCTGAGTTGAAGCGGAAACGGAATCTTTAATTTAGAAACTGGAATATTCCGAGGGGAATATGACGAGGACGCCTCAAGGTTACGATCTAAACTGGATCATTCACTTTGCTAAGTCACTTTCTCGGTTTCCTTTCGTCCGATTTTCAACCACTGACTCGGGCAAATCGCTTTTAATGTTAAACGCTCGAATTAACGAGCATCGTTTAGCGAATTTTAATGGCGGCGTATATACGTTCGAAAATATCGAATTCGTAGCAATTTACGTTCGCGAATGGAAGAAGCCACTTGTGTTCGATTAAGACGATCGATCCCGTTCGAAATGATCCTGTGTGTCCAATTATTTTTAACAATCGTTCTCTCTGTCGATACTCACGAATCAAACAAGGATTATTCACACGAGAGAAATTCTGTCCTTTCTTTCTTCTTCTTCGTCTTCGTAGATACACGCAAAAGTTAGACGAGACTTTCTCTCATTCTCTCTCTCTCTCTTTGAACGAATCCTCTCACTTTCGATGTCACTTTCGATGTCCTGCTGCATCGAGATTTCGTGTTAAACTGACACGTTTCCGATGACAGAAATCCGCGAGGCCGTTTTGTCGGCTGCCGGGGCCAGAGGGTGGGGAGGAAGACACCGGTTGCACTCATCAAACCCCCACCCTTGCTACCCTCTTTAACCCTTTAACCCCCTCCACCTTCCCATTGTACTTTCTGCATGTGTAATTACGATCCCGTACGAGCAGTCTGTCCCGTTCTCTCTACACAGACGATTCCATTCTCTACTCTTCTCTTTTCTTTCTTCGCTCTCCGAGAGAGAATCTATTCTTCTATTTTTATTCCACCATTTTTATTCCATCGATCCCAGCTGTAACTTCACGTCCATCGTCGATTCTACCTCGTATTCTTTCGTTTTTAAGAATATCGTTACATTTTCTATCGAATGACGCGAGTGGAAAGTTAAATCGAACGCAGCTAATGGCAAATGATTTCTAATCCTGACACAGGGAGGGGGTGATTTAATCTTATCAAGGATTAAGGCTCCCTCTTCTCGCTATCGCGGCTTCGAATAAGGATTAAGATGAAATATAGTTCCTTAGTTCGGAACCCGCGCGTTATGCCTTTTTTCTTCCACGGTGTTAGGTACCAAACTCTCTCTCTCTCTCTCTTTCGGTGTTCAACCCTTTTTTCCTTCGCAGAAGGCGGGCGGGATTCACCCTGCGGGGCACCCCGTTGTCGTGTCCCTTTGTACAGCCGCTCGAATAATGAATTATATTTTTCTTTTCCATCGGAGCATAGATTATAATATTTTTTACTATCTACAAAAAGCAAACGGGAGAGGAAGAGCTGTCGGCTGGGGGGGCCCGGCGAGAAGGGGCCCGTGTTTCTCACCCCGCGCAGCGAGACAGAGACAGCCAATGGGGAAAAGGGTTAGAAAAGGGGGGAGGCAGGGCACATAAATAATCAGAGCGACTCTTCCTCTCTACCTGGCTTTGCATACACGCTAACTAACTAACCAGCCTGCCGGCGAACAGACACGCAGGGCCCACGACATATGCAGTGGGTTGACCCTATCTGTGTTTAATGACCCGCTGATATCCCGCTCTTTCCCTCACGCTTCCTCCGTTTTTCTCCTCTCTCCTTTGTCCTTCCTTTTGTTCACCGTGTTTTATGCGTGTTACCGAGAACGCGCACAGCGTCTATAAAACCACGCGTCTAGGGTTTACAGCACTTTGCGTCGTTGCGCCGCCACGACGTTCGCGAATCTTCCTTTGCTATAAAATTTTGTGTAAAATCGATGCAGATATTGTCCTTCGGATTTTTCGGGTTCGTGATTTGATAAAGATATACTTGAGATACTCAGGGGTGATAATTGTTCGTCGATAGGAAGGTAGTTTAAGGGAATGTAGCTTGCGATGACTTTCTGCTAAAAGTTTATTCCGGTTTTTCTAGGGATTTTTCTAGGATTGTAATTACAATTATTCGGATTGTTTAAGAATATCGTTGTCCCACTGTAATTTCTAAGTTTTGAGGATCCCTACGTTTCGAATATTTTCAGTCACGAGTAAATGCTTGGGAATGGAAGGATTCGAGGTTTATTAACTCTTTGGGGCACGGGATTTCAGAAGATTAAATAAACCCATGTGTGGAACTTTTTCGCGTTTGGAATTAAACAAAATTGGTATACCTTTATTAACAAAGGAATCGCGTAATATGAAAAAATTAAAAAATAATAATAATTTCATTATTATTGCAATAGTTCAAGGTCTGACCATGCATCAAATCACAGTGCATCAAAAAGGTGGGACAATTTTTAATCCCACCGTGCCCCAAAGAGTTAAAATAAATTTCATGTGCAAAAATGGTTAAATAACGCGGACCAATCGCAATGATCGTCGCGTGGTCGAGTTTGTTGGACAATTACGAAACATATCGGTCGGTTTGATCGTGGGGAAACCGTAACGTAGCACGGTATTAGAGGTAAAAGGAGGATAAAAGGTGAAATCTTTTTGATAATTACAATTATTTGGATATACTTAAGAGTATCGTGTAGGAATTTCCGCGTAATATAAAACATTAGAAAGTAATAATTATTCTATTATTATTGTAATATTTCGACCATGCATGACCGGCCATCAAAAAGATGGGACAATTGTAATCCTACCGTGCCCTAAACGAAACTTAATGGACAAAAATGGTTAAATAACGCGTTCGAATCGGAATGATCGTCGCGTGGTCGAGTTTTTTGGGCAATTACGAGACGTATCGACCGGTTTGATCGCGGGGAAACCGAAGCGTAGCTCGGTATTAGAGGTAAAAGGAGGATAAAAGGTGAAATCTTTTTGGTAAACGGCATTCTGGCTTGTATCCCGTTTCACACATGGTGCCGCGAACCCCTTTTGCCGGTATTCTCCGTCTGTGGCAGGTCGGAGCAATGTTTTAGATCTTATCCCCGAAATTATACGTCTGTCTGGCTGTCTGCTCCTACTCCAACCCTCAGGACGTTGGCACGCGGTATCAAACGCTAATCGCATGCCACGGCCCTCCTCCTCCTCCCTCGTCCTTCCCTTCCTTTCTCTTTATTCTTTCTTCCTTTTCTTCCTGTCTGGCCTGCTTTACGTCCTTCTGCCTTCCGTTCTCTATCCCGCAGGATAACGGAACGACACCGTCTGGGCCCGCGTCTTTCGCGCCTGAGAGAAAACCTGGACGTGAAGCCTCGCTTCTTCGAGGGATTTCGAACATCGGGAATTCGTTCTCGCCTTCCTTCTCGCTGCACTGCCGTGCAAATATCCCGATGTCGAGGCTTTTCCGACCAATCGTACCCCGTCTCTCCTCCTCCGTCTCCTCCTGTATGCCTCTTTCCGAAAAGTTTCCACCGGTAATCCGCGTCTTGGAATCTCCGAGGTTTTTAATCCGATAGACGCGAACTTTTGGTTCGTTTAATTGGAGTTTCAGCAAATTAAAGACGGAGTTGTTGACGAAATTTGAAAGAATTGATATTTAAAAATTGAAATTTAAAAATTAGAGCCGGAGTTGACGAAACTTGGAAGAATCGATGTTTAAAAATTAGGGCCGGAGTTGACGAAATTTGGAAGAATCGGCATTTAAAAATTAAAGCCGGAGTTGAGGAAATTTGGAAGAATCGATATTTAAAAATTAAAGGCGGAGTTGAGAAAATTTGGAAGAATCGATATTTAAAAATTGAAATATAAAAATCAGAGCCAGAGTTGACGAAGTTTGGAAGAATCGATATTTAAAAATTGAAATTAAAAAATTAGAGCCAGAGTTGACGAAATTTGGAAGAATCGATGTTTAAAAATTGAGATTTAAAAATTAAATCATGTCTTTTCAAGTTAATATTATAGAATTATCTAATTGGAATAAGAATAATCAGAGTTTCGATTTAAGGTATTATTTTAAAATAGGAAATATATTCGCAGACTTTATAGCAAACATCTGGTCTCAGTGGCTCCATTAGCGGGATCGAATTTACTTTTTCGAGAAATGGGGTGGTTAAGCCTTAACGGTGCATTACGTTTAAACACGTTAAAGTCGGTGTTCCGCCACGTCGTCGGTGGCACTTTCATTCGGTAATTCCGCGTTAACTCGCAACAGCGGAGTGCTATGCAGATTAGTTAAGAGGAAACAAGCAGCGCAAGCGCGGCCATCGCGCAGGACCTAGACTCACCCCTAACTTCTCGTCCTGCGTTATTATGCAACAAGTTGCTTTACTCACCCTCTTTCTCTCTCTGGTCTCCAGTCACCCACAGTTATTAAGGGCGTCGTTTTCATTGGGCAACATTCCAGTCAAACGCGCGGATATTTTATGCCATCCTTAAAGACGATGGTTGATTACGATTCGCGTTAATCTCTCACGCGAATCCTGCGATTTCACGAAAGGATTTTTTCAAAATTTCTTCATTGTTTTCTCTTCTCTCCGTTAATTATTAGAAATTTGGTATTTAATTACGATTCGCGATAATTTCTTACGCGAATCCTGCGATTTCACGAAAGGATTTTTTGAAGATTTTTTCAGTGCTTTCACTACTTTTTATTAATTATCCGGTATTTAGTATTTAATTACGATTCGCGTCAATCTTTCACACGTATCCTGCGATTTCACGAAAGGATTTTTCGAAGATATCTTCATTGTTTTCTCTTCTATCTGTTAATTATTAGGTATTTGGTATTTGATTACGATTCGCGATAATTTCTCACGCGAATCCTGCGATTTCACGAAAGGATTTCGAAGATATTTTCATTGCTTTCTCTTCTCTTCGTTAATTATTAGATATTTGGTATTTGATTACGATTCGCCTTAATCTTTCACGCGAATCCTACGATTTCACGAAAAGATTTTTCGAAGATTTCTTCATTGCTTTCTCTTCTATTTCACAAAAGGATTTCGAAGATTTCCTCTTCCCTTCCTCAACTCTTCGTTAATTACTCGGTATTTTACGTTGTTCGAAATTATTTTTCTTTCTTTTTCTTTACTCCAAAAGTAAAATTACCTGCGAAATTTACCGATAAAATTTCAAAAACTGCCGAACCAATAACGTTTGGGCCATTTGAACTCTTAATATATATTTTCTCTGTTTTCATTGCCTCGTTTACCAAATTTACCGATCCATTTGCAATGTTATTTAAACCGAGCAACGAAGACGCGATTATGTAAGGTTTCACGCCGTTATGGAGACAGTATTCGAGTCGGTTTCGAGATTACACGTACGGTATTTTCATACCGTGAGAAACGCGTAAGAAAAACCCGGGAACAAAGAGGGGAAAGCAACGGGTGGAAAAGGACAGCGAGATTTCCAGAAGTAACGTATTCGAGTCGCAATAACGAGGACGCCCATTTGAATATCCCGCCTTCCTTGCATTTTATCCTTCCTCCCCACGACTCTCTTTT
Organism: Euglossa dilemma; assembly: GCA_002201625.1. Taxonomy (NCBI): domain Eukaryota; kingdom Metazoa; phylum Arthropoda; class Insecta; order Hymenoptera; family Apidae; genus Euglossa; species Euglossa dilemma. Next base: position 816,891 of record NIJG01000038.1, on the reverse strand, counting down.
CCCTTTTTCTTTTTTTCCTTTCTCTCCTTTTTTCGCCTGCTTCCTTCGTACATTTCGTCGTTTGCTTCCGATACCCACGCAACGCGGCTACTAACGCGCGCTTGCTCATGCGTGACAGCGATACGCACGTGCACGGAATTGTTAGCACGGAAGCAGTAAAATTAGAGATCGTAAATTCCTTTCGGACGTACAGACGTCGCGGAATTACGGTTTACGAGGCATTTTCTTTAATAACGTTTACACAGTGTCGCCGCGAAGTAATTCGGATTTTTAAAGCGTTAAAACCCACGAAGCTTGCGAAAAATATTACAACTTCCTTTTCCACTTTCACCTTCGCTGTATATTAATTATTATTCTCCTTTCACTCCAAGCTTTCTTCAGATTTACGACCACGAGATTTTCATTCTTCATTCTCGTTTGCTTCGAGATCAGCAGGTTTTTAAACAGACGAATATTATGGAAAATAATAGAGATATTAGCGTCTTTGTAATATATCTTAGTTAAAATTCTCGAATTGGACGATGTTATTTTATCTGAGAGAAAAAACGGTAACTATAATGGTAACTATTAGGTTGATCGGAAAGTAATTTCGTTTTTTCCAACAGAACACCTAACTGTATAGGAAACTTCACGCTTAACACTTGGCCGACCGATAGGATAGATCTCTCATTTTGACCTGGCCCTATTTTTTGAATAACTATTAAAAAATAATTGTTATAAACCATTAATTTTATCGTAAGATATAATTGACCACACAAATAATTTTCGGACGTTTTTGATTTCAAATATCGGAAACTGTACAGGTGTCTGTGGCACGTGCGGTCGGTTAAGTGTTAAGCAGCATAAAAAAAATAGGAATGACTTTCCCAATAATAATGGTAACGACGAAATAGTACAGAAAGATTTCGAGGAACGTGTAAAAGAAATGATAAATAAGCGGAATTCACGCGTACGAAGAGTGTGACTCGAGCGCGACGATTCCTCGACATATTGTCGTAAACAATGCCCAAACTTCAGACCGTTTTACCCGGGAAACGGGGCCATTCTTGTTCGACTCGAAATCGTACGGTCGATTAAAAGAAGAGAAAAGGGTGTTGACTGATTTATGCGAGGACTCCCTTACAGACACCTAACCCTATCGGGAAAGTTCAGGGTGGATCCTCGAAGATCGGAGGGTTAATCGCATGCATTTTACCGGTTTTTACCATCGCGGGCCTCTTCCTCGGTATTACGTTAGTTCAGCACGCCTGAGCAGCGTGACGCGCGTGTAACGTCGCAATAAATCGCGATTATCGATGTCCTCTCCGGCTCTTTTATTCGATTTTACCGCGCGTCCATATGCAGATACGGCCGAGTTATATGGACCGTGAAAGCGGGAAAAGGCACACGGCCGCGTTGCTAACCGAGTGGACCAAGAGTCGGAGATAAAGCAACGACAGGAAAAGGAAAGAAAGGACGAAAGGAAAGAAAAACGAAAAGGAAAAAAGGGAAAAAGGAATGAGAAACGAAGAGGAAAGAAAGAAGAAGTAAAGAGAAACGAAAACGAAAAGGAAAGAAAGGAGAAAAGATGGGGGTAAACGAAAAGGAAAGAGAAAGAAAAAGAGGTGCGGGAAAACGAAAATGAAAGAAAGGAAAAAAGGAAAGAGAAACGAAAAGGAGAGAGAGGAAAAAAGGTGGGGAAAAACGAAAAGAAAAGAAAGAAAAAGAGGTGGAGGAAAACGAAAAGGAAAGAAAGGAAAAGAGGAGGGGGAAATCGAAAAGGAAAGAAGGAAAAGAGGATGGGAAAATCGAAAAGGAAAGAAAGGAAAAAGAGAAAAGGGAAGAGGAAAAGGAAGAAGGTGATGGCGTAGAGTCGCATTTTCGAGGCCGCAACGCGGCGGATCTCGCGGTGGAAAAATGTCGGGGTTAGCATCGGTGGTGTAGCTACCTGGCTGTTGAAGTGGCGCAAATATTTGACGCTCGCCGGGGTGCGTCCTTTCTATACCTCGCACAATGCACACGGACATCGCGTGTTTGTTTAAGCGCAACGACTCTGTCAATTTGAAGCATCGTGTATCGGGTTACCGTTTTATTCCCCAATTCCGGCCTCGTGGTTTTACCATCCGCGTAAGTTAAACCTTCACCCGACACTCGTCCAACCCCTAAATACCGTACTTTAACCCCTCGACTCGTCCTTGTAAATCGAACGTAAATAAATTACATTGTCCGTCATGCATTTCGTGCACGTATCCAAAGAATAATTATTGTTCCAACTTCTTCTCGAAATATTGCAATTTCTTAATGGGTTTGTGATAGATGAAAGAGACAGCGTACAAGCAGATCGAATTGAATGAGTTTATTTATAATAGTGCAGAATGTTTAGAATACGCGAGAAAAGCACGTTTGAAGAAGGAAGAATTTAAACTGTTCAGAATATGTGAGAAAAGCATAAATATGAAAGGAGAAGAATTCGAAGCTTTTCTTGTATCTTTGTACTCTCGCTAACATTTTTAACAATAAGACAAAAGGTGTAAAACACGTGTTTGGGTTAGGTTATTGGGTTACTTGAATTGTAACTTTTATGAAAAACAAAACATATCCTCAAATTTCAAGATGTTCAGAATATTTCAAGACTAGTCCGGAATAACACGAACAAATAAAAAATATGAAAAATTTGAGACGAACTCATTCAACTGTAAAAAGTTGCATGATGATACTCATCAACGACAGGTTGATGGGTCTGCCTTTAACTGGTTAAAAAGTCTTGATTTCCGTCATCCAGCGAACATTCGTAGATATACGCGTTGATGATCGAAGGAAGCTCGTTAGGAAAGGGTGGCAGGCGGATTATTGGCGGCCGTTAATGATGGCGAGCGAGTATTCCGAGTGGAAAGCAGGCCTGGCAGCTCGGAATGCCTGCGTTTGTATAGCTGGATACATGGAGTCCCGTTCTTCGCGTCTTCTTACACGCGTAAGCCTTCCGCGAGCGTATATATTACATACGTTGTTCAATTTCACGACGTCTCGCTTCAATTCAGCCGACGGATTTTCCACCATTACTCCAGCGTATTTCTCCTCTTTCCTGCCGCTCCCCTTCAGCCACCCCCCGCGTTCTCCTCTTTCGCCTCCATCCGTCGGTTCCTTTCCATCTCTTTCGGCCTGTGTCAGCTTCAGGGACGGCGCACCACTTTGTGCACGAAGACAAATTGGAAATATCTTGCCGCGAAATATAGCCGCGGCACCGGCTTCGACTCGGCGGAATATATGGGGCGACAACGGTATATCCGGTCGTGCCGGCTCGTTATTAAATATCCGCCCTCTTCGTACACACCACCCGGAGATCCTGCACACCTACGAGCCCTCGGAACCGGTTACCAAATGGCTCGTGGTGATGCTTCTGTTGCGCGATAACGAACCTCGAAATTGACCTACCACTTTCCACCATCGATTCATTCTCCTTCCGCGCCATTGCCCGGCGACAAGTTTACTAGCTTCCATTTTTCTTTCATTCTCTTTTTCTATCGTTTCACTTTGCCTACTGTTTTATTTTATCCCTCTTCGTTTCCTTTGATTCGGGACCGATCGAAAACGATCGAGCTTCCGATTCGGGGATTGTTCAAATATCGATTGGATTTCGAGGGAATTTTGGATAAGTTACGGGGAGTATAAAAATAATTAAGTGCGAGGATATCGCTGTAGTCGACGCGTACAAAGCGAACGCATCGTCGAAGGGATGATTACGGATTTTACTACGGTTTCACTTCTCCCCTCTCTGTTTCCTTTACTTCGGGACCGATCGAAAACCATATCCAAACATCGATTGGACTTCGATGGAATTTTCAATGAGTAACGGGGAGTTTAAAAATAATTAAGTGCGAGGATATCAATCTTACCAACGCGTAAAAAGCGAGCGCATCGTCGAAGGGATGATTACGAATTTTCCTACGGTTTCACTTCTCCCCTCTCCGTTTCCCTTATTTCGGGACCAACCGAAAACGATCGAGCTTCGAATTCGGGGACCATATCCAAACATGGATTTCACTTCGAGGGAATTTTCAATAAGCAAACAGAGAGTATAAAAATGATTAAGTACGAGGATATCGCTCTCCCTGACGCGTACAAAGCGATCTAAGGGGATGATTACGAAATAATGAAGGAAAAGCTGAACGATAGCTTAGGCGCGGATTCGCGGGCGGATTAGGCAGGACTATAGGATAATTTCTGAAGGAAAAGGGTTGCACGTTGAAACACGGACTCTGTCAGGCCCATTAATATCCTGGCGCAATATAATGCCGCATTAGAGAACAGTGACCGTGTAAAAGGTGCGGAGGGGCTGCGTGGAAATCACCGTGGAGATGTTTGTGCCGTGCAGGTAGTCGTCGGGTCGTGGGTCAACGTGTGTCGACACACAAGGGTGGTCCGCTGTTTCCCATCTAAGTATTCGAAAGAAAAATCAGGGTGACTGGATCGAAGAACGATTTCCGGGGAGGAGTCAGGTGTTGTTACGTACTCTCTTCGATTCGTCTCTAATAAGAAGAACACCTTTCTCTTACCCCTTTTGTCGCCATTCGCGAGACACCGACCAGACTCTCCTTTCAACTCGGCTGTATTTTCCGTATTTTCCGTATTTTATTCTAACAAGCCTGGCTGCAGACGGACGGACTATAACCGTTGCGTAATCTCGAGGAAGAAGAGGAAGACCGAGGCGTCGCGGCGGCGTCTGATCGCGCGAGAGCGAAGCGAAGGATTCGCGTCGGCGAATTCTTCGTAGTTGGTCGGCCCGCAGGTATTCCGCTGGTCCCATATGCCCAGGTAGACGGACGAGTGTGTGCCACCCTATTGGAAATGGTTATGTAACCCCTAGACAGGCAGGATGAACCCGAGGGAATCGAAGAGACGAGCAGAGAGCGTGGAGTAGGCAGGCCCGAAGAGAAGAGGATGAGAAAGCTACCTACCTACTGAACTGTCGGCACAATGACACCAAATAGGCGGTTGATTGCACAATACGCCGATGTTTATCGACCCATCATCGATACGTGCCTCTCGTGCGAGTTCGCACACACGCGCACACATGCCTGGGAGAATCCGCTGCGAAACGCGCGCGCGCGGAGTCAACAGCCGAATGTTACACCCAATTTAAGACGGCCAATGCGGACGCGCTTGATGCGCATTAGAAAGCGAGAGAGCAGAATTGCCCTTTCGAGGATTTCAGCCGAATGTCAGAGGACACCGGGCCTGATCGGTCGATGACATTTCGATTGGAGAAAATCACGCGTGAAGAGGAATCGGGATGGACGAGATGATTGGAGCCGTGGCTCGTGCGCAGATGGAAATGGGTTTAGTATTCTTATTCTGGATATTATTCTTTGGATATAGTTTTTAAAGGTTTTTCGCGGTGTATCGATGTCATGTTTTTAATAATGTTTCTTTCTAAGATGATCTGTGAATACATTTGTCTTCTGACTCTGTGAAATCTAAAGGGGGTGATATTTAAGTAGATATCTTGGTCGAATTTTTTTAAATTTGTTTCTCTCGGATTTTAACCCCTTCTGAGAATTTTTCAATCGTAATTTCGACACGCCTTTGTAGCGGGAGAAATTTGTAGTAATCGAAAATTAGCAAGGATAAAGATTACAAGCATTCTTCGATTTTTCGCAATCGTTAAGGGGAATGAAATTAAATAATGTGCGTACTGCTTTAAATCGATTTGGTAAAGAGAAGAAGAAAGGGAGAAGAGAAGGGAGGAGATAAGAAAAAAAGGAAGCGATACCTAAGTAGGTATCTTCGTTGAATTTTTTCAAATTTGTTTCTCTCGGATTTTAACCCCTTCTGAGAATTTTTCAATCGTAATTTCGACACACCTTCGTAGCGGAAGGCTCTAGAAAATCAAAGATTTGCAAGGATAAAAATTACAAACATTCCTCGATTTTTCGCAATCGTCGAAGGGAATGAAATTAAATAATATACGTATTTCTCTAAATCGATTCGTGTACATAAATTTGCCTTCTAAGTCTGTGAAATCTAAAGGGGTGATACCAAGATATCGTTGATTTTTTTTTTAATTTGTTTCTCTCGGATTTTAACCCCTTCTGAGAATTTTTCAATCCAATCGATTAGCATAATCTCGACACGCATTTATACCGGCAGACTCTTGAGAATCGAAGATTTGCAAGGATAAAGATTACAAGCATTCATCGATTTTTCGTACTCGTCGAAGGGAATGAAATTGAATAATATACGTATTTCTTTAAATCGATTCGGAAAAGGGAGGAAGAAAGAAAAGGCAAAGAGTCATTGCTTCGCGTAATTTTCCCCCGCTGTGGAAGGTTCCTTGGAACCTCGGTAAAATCGGTGGATACCAGCGTCTCATAAACCAAACTTGTTTGAAACGCGGAGGAAAAAGGAAGTGGTAATTTTCGCCGCTAAGCCTCTTGATGCCGGCGATATTCAACAATTTAAGCCTCGGAGTGGACGGCCGTATTACGGTATTCCATTACGCGTATTAAAACGTCCGAGGTAAAATTCCGAAAGTTAAGCCGGCTGAGTTAAATCTCTTCACGGTAAGCTTGAAAACGGCCGTCGAGGATGAGAAGGAACAAAGTGCACGCGGTGTACGAGGCGAGTGGTCGTCGAGTTAAAAACTTTCTTACATCCCGCTCCTTTCTTCGCCCTCTTTCTCCTTTATCCCACACGCGATGCCCCGTCGTGTAAATCTCGCTCCACTGAATTAAATCCACCGACGCGAAATCCCGGAACCTCTCGCTATCGGATCGGCGAGCCTTCGAACCCGATCGAAGAACAAAAAAAAAGAGAAGTTAAGAGGTAAGAAAAGAAACGTAGAAAGTAGAAAGAGGAAAGATGACGGTTAACCCTTTGACTGCCATGTTGGTCATATATGACCGGTAACGGTTTCTCCCGTGACGCCACGGTGGTCATGGGTGACCGGAGCCATTCAACTTTTTACAATTGTAAAAAGCTAAATGAAAATCGAGAGTTAGCGTGTTTGAATATGGCCGATGTATAGAAGATACATTGAAATAAAATGTGCCCTATCGAACGATTAAAATTTTTTATCAGAACAATAAAGAATAACAAAATGTTAGAATAAATCTTGCATCTAACGGTGCACTTTGTTAAAGCACTCCAAACATAAATGCGGCGCACCAATACAATCCGGACAATAAGTGGTCACCTTCTTGGTCTTATTTTTAGCAATTTTTCACCCAAATAGTTTGGAATTTTTTTTCTAACATTCCCTGCAAAATTTTCGTTCCAGGTACGCTCGTCCTTCTTTTTTTTGCAATTCGTGCCGTAATCTTCGTCGAACCGTTACTAAGGCGCCACGGTGGTCACCCGTGACCACCAGTAAGAGAAACGCTCCATTTGATAAAAATATTGCCTTCTAACATCGATTCGTTATTATTTTGCCATTATATGCTTTGAATAATAAAAATAATTCCGTGGCGTCCTGGACGAAACGTATGATTTCGGTGTGGCAGTCAAAGTGTTAACGTGGACGGATCGGAGAGAAGTGGCCGAGATGGCACAATGGCCGGAATTAAAATCAGCGTGGAAGTTGTCGAGCAATGAGCCATGCTCGGCAAACGTCGTGCCGGATAACCGAGAAAGAAAGAGTGCGCCACGAGGTGAAGGAGGGGTAGCTCACAAGGGGGTTTTGGGGTTGGTCGAGGGTGGTGTGAGTATGTGGGGGTTGAAAGGCGTTGCCTGGCAACCACCCCCGGCTCTTCGTAATGGCCGCCACACACGTCACACACATACTCTCCCTTCCTTTTCTCCGTGCCGCTCTCCTTCCTCTTCCTCCTCCACTCGGCCAGGACACCGTTTCCCGCATAATACATATCCCGCGAGCGAGCGAGCGCGCGCCAGCGTCCCGACGCTCTGGGGTGCGCGGGGTAAATTCTTAAATTTTGCCCGAATTGAAAATTTCCATATCTTATTCCCGTGCCGCGAGACTGGCTGCCTGCTGGCTGCAACCAGCAGTCGTCCTCGTTCTCGTCCTCGTCCTCGTTGTCGTCCTCGGCACGAGTCGCGCGACAGCTGCGATCGAATCGAAAAATTTCCCAAAGCTGTCGCCGTCTTATACAGCGGCTCGTTCCTTGTTGGCACCGAGGTGTAATCGAGGAGAAGCGACGATTTTCGCTCCTTTCGGTCTTCGTTTCTAGCAAACGATGGCCAGCTCCGATTTTCCCAACGGTGCATACCGTTTTCACCCAGTGACCGAGTTTCGCTATGCAAATCTTCCACATCCGGTTTCTCGCGGATTTCTACAATTATACACGACGATGACGTACGACTTCGACTGAAGGTTTATTTTACCAGTGCATACCGTTTTCACCCAGTGACCGAGTTTCGCTATGCAAATCTTCCACATCCGGTTTCTCGCGGATTTCTACAATTATACACGACGATTACGTACGACTTCGACTGAAGGTTTATTTTACCAGTTGACTATTATAATTATAAGATATCTTGCGGTAGATTACAGTTAGTCGCGAAATAAGTTTACAATCGATTGATTTGGGTTGGGAACTATTAAAAAAGGTAATCGTCGTTTTAACTCCATTTTTTGAAATTCCTTTAAAATGAAATCCTAATGCTTAACCACGTGCGATGGAAAGATGTATCACGCACGTCGTCATGCGATTGTTACAAAATCGGAAACGACGTGGTATGTACGTCGTCATGCGATTGTTACAGAAACGAAAACGACGTGGTATGTACGTCATCATGCGATTGTTACAAAAACAAAAACGACGTGTGTGGCACGTCAGATGGGATTATTGCCATAGCACAGATCATCATTGCATTGCATAGTGTACATTTACCAATATTTAACCCATATTCTAAAATGGAAAGCAAAAGAGAGGTATCAAACACTTTGTAACTCCTCCAACCGAATTACACTGGACCGTTCTAGTACACGTGTCGGTGAATTTTTTGCCAACGTAAGTGTTTAAGACGAGATAATCTAAATTTCTCTGCCTTTCGAAGAAAGACAATTATTCGGCTTCGCGTTAGGTTCACTCGAATCTGCAACTGGAATGCGGTTAATATTCTCTACTCGCGCGAGAATTCGAGTAAATCGGGTGAAAGTTTTTCCTCGAGATTTATCGTGGGATAAATACGAGTGGCATAAATAAAGTAGCAGGCATTTAAGCCGGGCGCGCCGCGGCGGAAGCGTCGGGACGAGAAGATCAAACGTTGGAGAGTCCAGACGATTCTGTCCAATGCAGACTAAATGGATCACGATGAAGATGATCTCTCGGTGACGGCCGGGAAGCAGAGGCGAAACGGGAAGCACAACACCCGGAAGCAGGAAGCAGAGGGTCGCGAGTCCTTTAATCGGATGTCGGGGCACGTGTTTCGCGGTGGCAGTGCTCGCAGCTGCCAGGACATTTATGCAAATCGCGCCTCGAGCCGGCTGAGCTTTCGGCTTTATGCACTCCGTTTTAGTTGGCGAATTTGCATCCGTTGAATCGACTCGCCTTCTCTCTCTCTCTCTCCGCTTCTCTTTCTCGCTTCCTACGGTCGTACGCCCTTTCTATTTTTACCTTTTACTCGCGACATATACCTGCGAGTACGCGTACGTATACCGTGCCGCCACGTAACGCACGACAATATCGGCCAATTTGCATACGAGACGCGTCGCTACAGGCTCTTTCAAACTTCCCTTTTCCTCCACGCGCCAATCAGCCGCTGCTGTCGGGACGAGCGTTTCCCTTTTTCGTTGCCCTTGTCTACCGTTCAAGTCGCAGCCAGCCGAATAGAAGGGGTTGCGAGCGAGGACGGGATCGATTGTTTGCGTAAAAATAAGCACTAGAGTTTGCGTTAAATTCACGATAAATTTCCGTTGAGGAACGAGAGAATGGTGCTATCGAGATATTTGGATATATCGTTCGAAAGATTTCGCATTTCCAATGGGAAAGATCTTTTCTTATCCCATGGTTCTCAGCGGGGATTTTATTTTTTATTTTGAATATCGACTTGGCGGTTTATCGACGAACTTGATGCTAATGTTCAATTATAAAATGCGATTATAAATGAAATTAAAAATTCTCGAGTCGAATACTATTTGCTCGGTACTTTCGATTCAATTATTTCTTTGGAGGAAGATTTGTGAAATTCGAACTAAATATGACAACGAAGTACGAGCAGTTGGTGCTATTGAGATATTTGGCTATATCGTTTCAAAGACTTCTCATTTCCAAATACGAGAGATCTTTTCTATACCATCGTTCTCAGCAGCGATTTCATTTTTTATCTGGAATATCGCGGATTATCGATAAATTTGATGCTAATGTCAAATTCTAAAATGCAATGGTAAAAATTATTGGATTGAAAACTAATTGCTTGAAGGAAGATTTATTTAAACAAATCTCGTTTCAAGGCTTCTCTGTCTGTTATTACTAGACAACTACCAAAATTCCATAGTGGTAAAAATTATCAAAGTATATATATACCAAACTTTTGTATCGTAGTAATGCTAATCCCCATTCCTGGTAAATTCGCCGGTAAAAATTCTCGAATCGAAAACTAATTGCTCGGTACTTTCAATTGAATTATTTCTTTGAACGAAAATTTCTTTAAACAAATCCCGTTGCTAGACTTCTCTGTTTATTATCGTTATTAGACACCTATCTTAACTTTACAGTGGTAAAAATTACCAAAGTATATATATATATATACCAAACTTTTGCATCGCAGTAATGCTAATGCTCAATCCGTGGTAAATCCGATGATAAAACTTCTGGAATCGAAAACTAAAATAAAATTTTAATTAAAAATAAAATAAAATTTCTTCAAACAAATCTCCTTCCTAGGCTTCTCTACCTATTATCCTTATTAGACAACTACCGAAACTTCATAGTGATAAAAATTACCTCAAAGCACCTCATACGGAAGATTCGCGTGGCAGGAGAAAGCTCTCCCCGTTGGAAAGCAGCCTGCTAAAGTCGATCGAATCCGAGGTGGCCGGATAGCTCGCGTGGAGCATCCTGTAGCCGGCGAAAAAAGAGTAACCAATCCGCGTATGCTTGGAGTGGAATAATATTGTCATGCAAATACAGCTAGCCCGTGTACGTATGTTATTACGCGCGCGCACACGCGGATCTTCTAACGTGCGTGACACACGTGGCTACACGATATGCGCGAGGACGGCTGCTGTGCAGTGATTTGCATATACCTATGGAGAGTATGGGGCCGGGACAGAGAGAGAGCGAAAGAGAGAGAGAGAGTCACGAAGAGGAAAAAGGACGCGAGGAAGACGAAAAAAAGGGAGCTTTCGCTCAACATCTACCTGATTATTCGTTCCGGAGACCTGGAGGGTTTACCGATGGCGAGAGGCTGCGACAGCGAAAGAACCAGCGTCGGAGCGACAGGGACGAAGAGAATGGGGCCCCATAGATCGTCGGGATACGTACATATTTGCAAATATATTTATCCCGGTTCGACAGGGCCGGAAAGTTAAAAGGGCAAACGATGTACGCTCGGTATCCCGTCCGAGCTCGTTCAGCCACGGCCAATTTAATGATTTCGTCTTGTTCCTCTTCGTATTTCTCGTCGTATTCCTCTTCGTACCCCGTGAAGGAGACCCGAGGGGCGTGCCGCGGTTCAATCTAATCTCGCGCCACGTCGTCGAAGGAAATTACGAGATTATCGATGTCAACGATTTTCTCAATTCTGTCTCCGAGTAATTAGAACAAAAGGAGAGAAACGGCACCGCTGCTCGAAAGGGGTTCCTCGGATTTCTCACAGAAGAAAAGCGACGCGTGAGAAAGATTATACGATGGGAAAGATTCCTGTCCTAGCCTCTAGTCCTATTATTCGAAACAAGGGTACAGCCAATCAGGTGACGCAGGTACGTTTCTAGAACGAAGGAAGGGGTTGATCCTCGTGGTCGCAGGGTAAGCTGTGGGCCCGAGGGTTAGTTTCTTCTGGGACACCGTATAGGGTGCACGGAAACCTTCATAAAACACGACTCCCTCGGAAATTAGTGTCTCAGTGTTAGAATCGATCGAATTTTTATTAGCTCGCGAAATTTAAGAGAATTCGGGAATTTTTTCACCGGTGCGTAAGGTAAACGAATTTTGTGGCGCGAGGGAAGTCGAGGGTTGGCGGGAAAATTTTGGAAAATACGGGGAAGAGGTAAACGATCACGGTTCAGAGGGTTAGTTTCTTCTGTGACACCGTGTAGGGTATATGGGAACGTTCCAAAAGCACGACTTCCTCGGAAATTAGTGTCTCAGTGTTCAAATCTCTCAAATTCTTACTCCGTTACCACGAATTTATTTTACCGACGCGAGGGAAGTGGAAAGCTAGCGGAAAAATTTCCGAAAATACGTGGTCGCAGGGTACGTCGTGGGTCCGAGGGTTAATTTCGCGTAACTCCCTCGGAAAATTAGTATCTCAGTGTATTCGAATCTCTCGAATTCTTACTCCTTCGTCGAGTCCACGAATTTAAGAAAATTCGCGAATTTATTTCACCACGGTGAAAGAGGTGGAAAGCTAGCGGAAAAATTTCGGAAAATACATGGTCGCAGGGTACGCCGTGAGTCCTAGGGTTAATTTCACGCGACTCCCTTGAAAATTAGTGTCTGAGTGCGTTCGAATCTCTCGAATCCTTATTCCGTCGTCGAGTCCACGAATTTAAGAAAATTCGCAAATTTATTTCACCACGGTGAAAGAGGTGGAAAGCTAGCGGGAAAATTTCGGAAAATACATAGTCGCAGGGTACTCCGTGAGTCCTAGGGTTAATTTCACGCGACTCCCTTGAAAATTAGCGTCTTAGTGCGTTCGAATGTCTCGAATCCTTATTCCGTCGTCGAGTCCACGAATTTAAGAAAATTCGCAAATTTATTTCACCACGGTGAAAGAGGTGGAAAGCTAGCGGGAAAATTTCGGAAAATACGTGGCGGAGGAAAAGGCGCGGGGATTTATTCAAAATTTCCCAGTAGGAATTGGCGGCGGCGGTGTACAGGTGAAATAAATTTGATTCGCGACACAATCGGATATGCGGGGATCCGCGAGGCGTTTTCAGAGGGGGCGCGCGCGAGAGGCGGTGCTCGTTGTTCGTACGTATTCGAGACAGCTCATTCCCTATCTGCCGGCGAAATCAAATCTCCGAGGGCGAAGGAAAAGTGACAGGCTCTCGTTCGCGATCGAAGGAGGCGGTGGCGGCGGTGGCGGAATGCGTGGAATTTCTGGTAACCCGTCAGCCGGCGATTTCCAGCCAGGCACGTACAGACCAGCTCCGCAACTTCTGACAGATACAAATCTTCCAGAGCCGTTATTTGCAGTGGCGTGGCGTTAACCCCGCCGCTCGTGTGCACTCGACAAATCTCGATATGGAAAATCCACGAAACGTATAAATGTAGCTGTCAGTCGCAGCTTGCACCCCTAACACCTTTATCCTTCGGCCTGGTTCCCTCTTGCCGCCGCCTTCCAAGTGTCTGCCGCGTACACGCACGCGTGTCGAGGAAATACGGACGTTTACGAAGTAAAGATTCGTGGATTTAACGGCTACACGTTAAGTAGACACCGTGGAAAACCGGCTTTTCTTCTTTCCTTTTTTCCCCCCTTTCCCTCCAATTTGCGCAGCTACGTGCCGTTTAAGCTGTGCCGAGAGTGGTGGGGATCGTTGCTCCTGGTAAACGAATTTTCAACATCGAGGTATCCGGAGAAATACACACGGTTTGGCAAATTGTTTATCCGCCATTGGTGCGCTTGATCCTGGTTGTTCTCTATCTTGTAAATAGGAGTTCAGAGTAGGTACTTCTCGAGTTCCAAATTTCGGAGCTTAATCGGAGATGTTTAATTTCAAAATCAGAGGGTTAGAAAATTCTCTTGGTTTGTAGAACGAGGCAATTTTATTACCACATCCGGTGGTGGTGTATCAGAGAGGGAGTTTTCTATCTCGTAAACAGTCCTGGAGATCTAACGAACGATATAGTAACGTCGCTATTTCTTGAGTTCCAAATTCAGGAGGTTAATCGGAGATGTTTAATTAAAAGATCAGAGAGTTAGGAAATTTTCTTGGTTTCTAGAATGAGGAAATTTTATTACCACATCTGGTCGTGGTGTATCAGGCAGGGTGTTTTCTATCTCATACATAGCCACAGTTAGAGAAGTTCTAACAAGAGGCATAGAATACATTGGTATTTCTCGAGTTCCAAATTCAGGAGGTTAATCAGAGATGTTTAATTGGAAGATCAGAGAGTTAAGAAATTTTCTTGGTTTCAAGAACGAGAAAATTTTATTACCACATCCGGTGGTGGTGTATCAGACAGGAAGGTTTGATTCCACGTGGCGTGTCATGGCTCGCGTGTCTATTCTGTCGCGTCTACGGAGGAATTTTCTAGAAAAAGCTCGCGACTTTCCAAGAGTGGCATCGAGATATGAAAATTCCTGACATCCTATATTCGGGCCTTGGTTGGTCGGTCGCATTCTCCTCTTTTTCCGTCAGCCCCCCTGGGGCCTCCATTCTGATAGGGTTGCCACTGGCTTTTCCATATCCGCATACATCCACGCACACCAACAACACGTACACGTACACGTTACAACCACCACAAGCGCGCAGATACTCCAGCCACCCTTATCACATATTTTTGCATATCATGCCACTGTTCTCGGAACCACACCTTTCCGCGAAAGGTCGTAAGATAGAGGGAAAATCGTTGGAGAACGAGAGAATGAACAGGATCGGCGGATCATACCGGGGCTTTGGCCCTTGTTCAAAAATACTCCCATGATTTTTAATGGGAAACGTATTTCGACCATGCACGCGATGATCGAAAGGAAACGGAATTCTGACAACACTGCTTTTCAAAATCTCTCTCTCTCTCTCTCTCTCTCTCTCTCTCTCTCACACACACACTCTCTGTCCCTCTCTCGTCGTAAGATAGAGGGAAAATCGTTGGAGAACGAGAGAATGAACAGGATCGGCGGATCACACCGAGGTTTTGGCCCTTATTCAAAAATGATTTTTAATGATTTTTAATGGAAAACGTATTTTTTGACCATACACGCGATGATCGAAGGGAAACGGAATTCTGATAAAACTGATTTTCAAAATCTCTCTCTCGCTTTCTCTCTTTCTCTAAACTATCGACTCTTTTTCCCATAAAGTAAGCCTCCCGCGGTTTTCCTCGATTCGTCAGCTGTTTTTCGCCGGTGTTTCGAGGCATTCGCGAGAAACGCTGTTCCATTCTGCATACCGCGCTTTACAAATACCTGGTTGAAGATAATCAAAGACAAGGAAAGCAGGAACGGAAGGTTGGTCGCGTGAGAGTATTGGAAGGAAGGTAAACTCGGTTACACGTGCCTGCGTTCCATCCGTGTGGCTACGCTTCGGGAAAGAGATCCGCGTCGGTTGTGGCGCGACAAAGTTTCTTTATACCTTTATATTATACCTTTTATTCGAGGAAGAGGAGGAGGTGGGCTTCTTCTTTGTCGGCGATAGGAAAGTTTTCGCGGCCAAGCGAGCCTCTCGCTTCGTTTTCTCTCGAACGCCGGAGAGAAACGGGGGACGGAAATTCCCCGGGGAAAAAATCATTTCGAACGTCCGCGACCACGGACACGTCGCGTTTAACTTTTCATCTGCAAGCTGGAATTTCGAGATCGAGCAGCCACTCGAAAAGCTGCGAGATACCGGCTAGCAAGGGAAGGCGCGAGGCGGAATTGTCAATTTCATAGCCGAACGAGGAACTCGTATCCCGGCGCGGAAGGAGTATTTGCCTACGGTGCCGGGCTACCCTGGCCAGGCCATATTTATATTATTATTAAACATTGCAATGCGCGGCTCATGCATACGTTCTCATATTCCAAACCGAGCTTCCGCCGCCCCCGAAGCCTAGACTTCCCTCCGCGAGATATTCCATTTCCGCGCCGCTCTTTCTCTTTCACCGACCTCCTTCGCGGTTGTAAAAAATATCCTTCCGAGCTGCTTGATTAATCTTACGGTTTCCGCGCGAATATCGCAGTCAGACTCGATATCACCGAGATTTCATCTGGATCCAAGAAAAATTATCGAATGCAAGAAATGCAGTCCCCAAATGATATCGAATACGAACAAAATTGTTACTAATTTAACAAAGGTTTCATTGTATCTCTCCACAAGTCAGGTAGCGGAAAGGAGGAAGCATAATTTCCGCCATGGTTAATTGAAATTACGGTTTCCGCGCGATTATATCGCAGTAAGACTCGATACCACTGAGATTTTATTCGGATCCAAGAAAAATTGTCGAATGCAAGAAATGCAGCCCCCAAATGATATCGAATACGAACAAAATTGTTACTAATTTAACAAAGGTTTCATTGTATCTCTCCACAAGTCAGGTAGCGGAAAGGAGGAAGCCTAATTTCCGCCATGGTTAATTAAAATTACGGTTTCCGCGCGATTATATCGCAGTAAGACTCGATATCACCGAGATATCATCCGGATACGCGAAAAATTGTCGAATGCAAGAAATGCAGTCCCCAAATGATATAGGATACGAACAAAATTGTTGCTAATTTAATAAACGTTCGATTGCAGCTATGCACAAATTGGGCAGCGGAAAGGAGGAAGCCTAATTTCCGCGATGGTTAATTAATCTTACGGTTTCCGCGGGAATATCGCCGTGAATCGATATCTCCGAGATTTCAACCGGATCCGCGAAAAAAAAAAATTGAAAGAAATTCAACCCCCAAAGCGAAATCGAATAGGAACAAAATTGTTGCTAATTTAATAAACGTTCGATTGTACCTCTGCACAAATTGGGCAGCGGAAAGGGGGAAACCTAATTTCCGCGTTGCTTAATTAATCTTACGGTTTCCAGGCTAATATCACAGTAAGATTCGATGTCACCGAGATTTTATCCTAGATTCGTGAAAAAAATTGTAAGAAATTCAACCTCCAAAGCGACATGGAATGCAAAATTGTTGCTAATTTAATAAACGTTTCATTGTAGTTCTCTGGAAATTGGGCAGCGGAAAGGAGGAAGCCTAATTTCCGCGATGCTTAATTAATCTTACAGTTTCCACGCGAATATCGCCGCGGACTCGATGTCCCCAAGATTTCATCCTAGATCTACGAAAGAATTGCACAAAATTCAACCCCAAAAATGACATCAAACACGAACAAAATTATTACTAATTTAACAAACGTTCCATAGTACTTTTCCACAAATGGAAAAGAAGGAAGCCTAATCCGATATTCATAGCAACTTCGATACCGAATCGACTAGTCGAATTCGCAATTTGCCAATTTTCAATTGCAAAACGTGAGCGAATGGGCGGCTAATCCGAGTGGCGGCGCGTGAAATCCTGTGGCGTTGGTGCTCGAAAACGCAGACCGTCGGGGCGGAACACGCGCAGAGCCGGAGCCACGCATACCATATAGAGGCAGAAGCATTGATATTTTTATTAAAAATTCACCGAATACGAGCGCACGGTCTATACGTACGACTTCGGTATTCACGAGTGGCAGCCGGTCTACGGCAGTGCGCTATTCACTTGAGACATTTCGCGGCGTTGGGTTTTCTTCTCGTGTTCCAGGCCGGCGAGAAGGACGAAGAGGGTGAGAGAAAGAGAGAGAGAGATGCGCGGGGGTAAAGGGAGAAGGGCGAAGGCGGCGGCGGTGGTTTCCGGAATCCGAGCGGGACGGGGGTGGTTTTTTCTGTTCGTTTCTGCCAGAGAAATGGGAGGGCCCGGAGGGCGAGAGCGAGAGAGAGAGAGCGAGAGAGAAGAGAGTGTCTTATACCGCGGGTGCAGCGGCCTCTTATATGAAATACTTATACCGGGGGATATTCAGCAAGCTTATATTCGACTCGCATGCAAATCTCCTCCATACTTGATTTCTCGTGGATGCGACGCTCCGGGGGATGATGGCTCGTTTTACGCGGCAGCCACTTTTCCTTCTTCTCCGACGCTCCTTTTTCCCGTCGTTAAGTTCGACCAGCCCCGGTATCCTTGCTCCTTTAGAAAGGACGCCTCCGCGCCGCGTGTCTGCTGAAAACGCTTCCGCGACGTCGCTCCGGGGGACGACGTGATTTTATTGTCCCACCACCGGGATATTTGTTTCGCTGATATACCTTCGATTTAATTGCCGTGCCAAAGCCGTCCGAAACGTTGGATCAGGAGGTTAGGTCAACGACGGGACCAGCAGTTTCTATTCGTTTACTGATTTGCAACTTGACGACTATACAGGATAAATAAATCTCTTAATAGGATAGGTCAACGACGGGACTAACCTCGTTTCTCTTCGTTTACTAATTTGCAATTTGATGATTATAAAGGATAAATAAATCTGTTACGTGGCTGGGTCAACGACTGGACCAACCTCGTTTCTCTTCGTTTACTAATTTGTAATTTGACGACTATAAAGGATTAATTAATCTCATACAAGGTTTGGTCAACGATGGGTCCAACCTCGTTTCTCTTCGTTTACTAATTTGCAATTTGATGATTATAAAGGATAATTAAATCTGTTACGTGGTTAGGTCAACGACTGGACCAACCTCGTTTCTCTTCGTTTACTAATTTATAATTTGATGACTATAAACGATAAATTAATCTCTCTTCGTTCGTAACTCTTTTCTCTGGCTCACTCGTACTACTCTGTCTATCTCGGATGATTTTCCTTGCCAATTAATTTGCAATCTCTGAAAATCTCTCATTCTTCCCCGCAAACGTTCTCGCTCTCGTTAATCGCGCATTCAACCTTTTTCTCTCTATAAGATTGACGCAGGATACTTTGAGAATCTCGGAATCTTTGGAATGACCAGAATGTGCATTCGAGATACGCGTTTTAATATTATCTCGTGAATTCTGGATCTCTCGGCAGCGGTTCTGCTCCGTTCTCGTATAAGACACGAGCTTATACATACAATGGAATCAAGAGGATATTATTTTCTTACGTTCAAGATCAACTTTCGAGTTGGAATTCAATTCTCTTAATATCGAAGACGGCCTTCTTCTCGCAAATGACGTATTCGAAAATTCGACTACAGATAAACGATATTTGCAACGCGGTAAAAATCAGTGTAATTCCAAGGGAAAGCTCCGTGACCCTAACAAGTTCTAACGAAATGCGGAGGAAAACCATTTCTCGTATTTTCGAAACGATTCGCAGACAAATACGACTTCGAAATCGTCCGGAAAATTGTCCAATCTAAGCCAAAAAGAACCCCGAGATTCATCAAACTCCGTATACGATTCAATTACATAACCGTGGAGTAAAAACGCAAATGATGTATTGCAAAATTCAACTAAAGATAAACGATATTTTCAACGACGTAAAAATCAGTGTAATTCCAAATGATAGCTCCGCAAGCCTAACAAGTTCTAACGAAAAGCGGAAGAAAACCATTTCTCGTATTTTCGAAACGATTCGCAGACAAATACGACTTCGAAATCGACCGGAAAATTGTCCAATCTAAGCCAGAGAGAACCCGGAGATCCGTCAAACTCCGTATACGATTCAATTACATAACGGTGGAGTAAAAACGCAAATGACATATTCGAAAATTCGACTGGAAACAAACGATATTTGCAACGGAGTAAAAATCGGTTAAACCGGTCGGTGTAATTCCAAGGGAAATCTCTGAGATGCTAACAAGTCCTAACGAAAAGCGGAAGAAAACCATTTGTCGTATTTTCGAAACGATTCGCAGACAAATACGACTTCGAAATCGACCGGAAAATTGTCCAATCTAAGCCAGAGAGAGCCCCGAGATCCGTCAAACTCCGTATACGATTCAATTACATAACGGTGGAGTAAAAAACGAGAGCCAGAGAGCCGGGTCGAATGGTAACGAGGTAACATCCCGTTTCCGGTACGTCACTGGCATGATTCCTCGGCTATTATGGCGCGGCGCATGCATCGCGGGTGGTAGAATTTTTGCCAGTGAAATATGGCGACCCGCTCGACCTTAGAAATAATATAATCTCGCTATTTTACTTGAACCACTGTGTGTACCACGGCCGGAGGAATAATACGCGGGTGGAGCAACGGAGATGTGTGTGCGGGGGATGAAAACAGAAAAAGGGGCGAAGGGGTGGGAGACGTGATGTAACGTAGTACCCGGAGGGTGCGCGGTGCAAGGGTGGCAGGAATACTGTCGGATGGGGCGCGATGGTCTAGCTTAAAGTACCAAGACACACTGTCTAGCTACGAAATTGTTTGGCGAAATACGCTGGGACTTTGTCACTTCTTTCCGGGTACATTTTCCTCCGCGCACTGCAACGCATATTCCGGCTCGAATAACTTCCGAGTGGAAAAACAATGGTTTGATTTAGTCTGCTCGCGAGCAATGGCTCACCCTCAGCCGAGTCTGCTCGGCTTCTCGACCAATCGGAGCATCCTTCTCGCGGATTTCATTCGCTGACGAATTAACGCGGGATTTACGATATTTCCCGGAATCGTTTGGGTTAAAATCGCTTGGTTTGGGTTAAAATCGTTTGCTGTGGTCCTTTGCGGACGAGAAACGAAGCTAACGATACGTTCGGTATATGCTAAACGATTAAAAATAACGAATCGAAGAAAATTTTCCGAATTAAAAAATATGCACGAAATTAGTTATGACATTCGTCCTCAAAGGGTTAACTCATTATACTTTGAGAGGTGCATCTTGAAATCGAAAATTTGTTGAGGGAAAGAAACATACTAAATATTAGTAAATTTATTTGTGAGTTTTTTCAGTCTTATCGACACAGAATTTCGTTTTCATGGACGTCCATGTGAGAAGGATTAACGCGGGATTTACGATATTTCCATGAATAGTTTCGTTTAACCCTTTGCGGACGAGAAATAAAGCTAATGATACAGCCGGTGTATGATAAACGATTAAAAATAACGAATCGAAGGAAATTCTCCGAATTAAAAAATATGCACGATACTGATAATAACGCTAAGAATATGTTTCGCTATATTCTATGCAGCTTTCGCTCTGAAAAATTAGAAAATTTCTACGTATGTTATGACATTCGTCCTGAAAGGATTAACTCATTACGTTGTGAGAGATGCATCTTGAAATCGAAATTTCTTTAAGGGAAAGAAAGGTAGTAAATATTAGTAAATTTATTCGCGGAGCAGACTGTCAGTTCTTTTAATCTTATCGGCACAGAACTTTGTTTTCGTTGATTTCCTTCTGTAACGAATTAATGCGGGATTTACGATATTTTTGTGAATCGTTTGGTTTAATTAATTTCGTTCTGAGAGATGCATTTTGAAACCGAGAAGCTTGTGTGAAAAGTTTGTAGGAAAGAAAGGTTTTTTCTCTTCTTTCCAAAGAAAGGAAATCGAATAATTTATTGCAAGGTGTAGAATATCACGAGACACCGAAACCCTACGTGTAACCGTAGATGTAACGCTTTTAATTATTTCAATCCTCTCTTTTCCGTCGTCTCGTTACCTACCCCTTGTGTCTTGGTATATACTTGGTTCTCTAATATCGATTTATCGTCAGCGCGATGAATGTCAAGTGGGTCGTTAGTGACCTATGGTATTCACGAGAAGCAAAGCTTTTATTAGATGGACAATTATACTACCTCGGATAAACATTGGGGAGCAGTAGGCCGAGATAAAGATAGAGCGCGATGGCGAAATTCGTCAGAAAAGGGAGATTTATTACCGATGTTTCGAGCGACATTTCGAAGGACAAGTAAAAAGGATCGGAAGGTAAATATGTTTGATCCGGATAAAATCTCCGAGCCCCTTATCCCTTGCCTCGATTACCCGAGAAATATGTTCTCTTTACGCAGGAAAAAGTTCGATTTTCTTGATCCTTGGTTCAGTCGAATCGAAAATCGTAATTTTTCTTTCATCCTGCCAGGCGCCGCGGGATTTTCGCTTGAAAATTCAACTATCGCGATCGGACTTGTCGAAGACAGAGACGCGAGGGGGAGCGACGCGAGGATTCTTCCTCGTGACGTTCGTCTCCCTAACCCCCGTGTAAGTGTATGCGCGCGTGTTGCAAAAGAGGGGCTGGGTCTTAGGAGGATAGAATCCCGTGGGAGGCGTCTTGAAAGATAGGCTAGATAGTGGCTGCGAAATATGTATGCCTTCAGGATTCTCTACCTTGAACCAGCCAGTCTCGAAGAAGCTGCAGGAAGTCACTTCGCGTATCGCGAAATACTTTGCACCAGCCTTCCTTTTTATGCCTTTTCTTCTTGATACGCCAGGCAATAATGTTCCAAAAAATTTCGCCTCGCTGCGCATGCGGGGAAAAACTTTCCTTGAAATGTCATTAGACCGACCTGATTCTCGATAAAACCGTTTACGGGAATAACGAAAATAACGCGGCATTTGGAAAATGTGGAAAATTGATTAAGAATCCCGGAGCATTGGAATAAATTTGGAAATATTCGCAGGGGACTTGTACTCAAGTTGTTGTCAACGAATTCTATTTTCTAGTTTACCATAAGTCGTAGTTGGGAAATATAATTCATTTCGAAAATGTAGAAAATTAATTCCGAATCGTGGAGCGTTGAAATTAATTTGAAAATATTCGAAGTGGACTTGTAGTTAAATTTTTTATCACCGAACTCTATTTTCGAATTCACCATAAGTCGTAATCGAGAAATATAAAAGCGCAGAATCCAATAAAGTTGTAGTCTACTTTTTCGTCGACGATCTCGCGGAATTGGTGAAATTACTGGGTAATCCAAATCCGCGAGGAATTATTTGTATTCTAATAGCTGGATTATCCGCGACGCGGTAGGCTAAGGGGCGATGAATTACGGTAACTCACCCTCGTTTACTTAACACGCCACGCATCTATCCACTCGTGTTCATTTCTCCAACGTCCCTCTGAAATAACATCGCGCAGAGGAAAGTCCTGACCCACCTTAAGAAGTTTCGCAAAGTACTTCGCAGTAACTTTCACTCTCGTCGAATGAACTTACCTCGAGTTAACGGTCGAAGTAACGAGGAACACTTTTCCTCTCTTGCACCAGCCGTACACGGTGTACGGTAAATTTCTTACGCGTTGCATCACGGGATAAACTATGCAACCGTGGAATAATATTTACAGAGAAACGACTAAACCATTTACGTGAAATTTCGGTAATAATTCCACCGAAGAAATTTCGCGACAACGACAAAAAAAGCTAAGGGAAAATAAAAATAAAAATAAAAATATAGATATTTAACCCTTTGCGAACGAACGTCATGATTCACGTGGAAATTTTTGTATTTTTTTAAATAAAAGCTTCTTGGAATATAGCGGAAAATAATTTTAACACTTGGCATCGATGTTGATATATTTTTTAATTCAGAAAATTACCCTCGATTTGTTATTTTTAATTATTTAACGTACACTCGATAATTTCGTTTCTCGTCTGTAAAGGGTAAATTTACGTTTGTGATTAATTATAAGAAATTTATACGTTAGATTTCGTTGATTAATTTCCAGTGATTTTAACAACGATCTTTCCTACGGGATTAAACTTTTCTTCTGGTTTGATTCGGGAATCATTGTTACCTTATGCGGGAATCGCATTCAGGGGATCCCAAGTATCGCGACTATCGATTTTGCGTTTCCAGTAATTTTACGTTTCCAAGGAGAGAGAGCAGGCCGAAGAAGACGGGTGAACGTGCGTACATATATACACATATGTGTATTTATATGTACGCGTGTATGGTACACGCGTATGTATGTCGCCTTATGTGTCTCGTACGCTCCCCGTACGAATACGTGTGTCGTATGGGGTAAAAAGGGGGTGACGTCGCGGCGCCATGACAGATGCGTATATCTGTCGAAGAAAAAGATGGAGTCTGAAATGCTTCGCGTGTAGTGAAAATACTGAAATATCATCTCGTGTACCGTTGTTTTAAAACGCGTAAAAAATTGAAATTTCCGCGAAAGATTAATCGTCAAATTTTTATACAAACATTCGTCATTCAATAATTCTCTTCGATATTAACCTATTTAACCGATTATAACCGATTATTATAATATTATATATATTATAATATTAACCGATTTATAACCGATATTGAACCGATATCTCTACGATGATCTGTGAAAATATTTAAAAGGGTCAAAGAGCGAAATTTCTCGCTATTTTTCTTTTTTTTTTTGTCTTTAAAATATAGGAATGCCGAGATAACGAAGATTTTCTCCACACTTTTTCTTTGAACGTCGCAAATTGAAATTTCGCAGTTAACATCCAAGCTGTCATGGAAAATACTTCTCCACGATATTAACCAAAAATTGAGTACCGTAACTAAATATTTAACCGATAACTCTACGATGATCTGTGAAAATATTTAAAAGAGTCGAAAAGTAAAATTTCTCGCTATTTCTTTTTACATCCTTTAAATCTAGAAATGTCAAGGTAACTAAGATTCTGTCCAAACTTTTCTTTTACTTTCCTTTAATTTTCGCAATTGAAATTTAGCAATTAATATTAACCACTAGTTACACAACTTAAAAATTACAGAGCTACGATATCGCTAGGAGGTATTCGCGGAAGCGTGACAGGTTTTTCATTTTTAACTCGGCAGAGTTACACGCCATTACGAGGACCCATGGTAACACGGTAAAACGTCGACGTTGAACCGTCATGGTGGTACTTAAGAAACGGGTACAGGATATATAAGGGATGAGCGATGATGCTTGATATTAGGCAGGCACAGGACACGCCAACCCCGCGAAACTCGGGTGTAACACCGGGTTGCGAGAGCGGAGAGGAGAAGGAAGAGAGGAAAGAGAGAGAGAGAGAGGCAGCGAAGGAGGGCGGGTCGGTTGGCAAGGATATAAGATAAGGATATACGTGTGCATCGTATCCAGGATCCTTGATCCTTTATCCCAAGAGAGCTCACGCTGGAGATGGAGCTTTTCGAGTCCTCCTTTCAGCCGAGACTTCGTCTACAGGTCGTTCCAACTATAAGGAGAACGCTATACCGACGTTACACCGGAAAACCGATAGCCGACAAACCAACGCTGACCCATGGGACCTATTACACGAGCATTCGAAAATTTCGCATCGATTAACCCTTTGAGTACTGAATACTCGCGGCCTATGCAGCTCGTACGGAGCTGAAGCTGGGGACTGAATACTTTTTCGCGCAGTATGGATCTTATTGACGGTGTATGATACATTCATAATCAGGAAATTAAACAAATCATAAGAAGGATTATATTAGGTCGTCCCATAAGTTCGTTCGCGGTGATATTTCCATTCCTCGTCACAATTTACAAACTATATCGATTATTAACGTCTTTGTCAACGAAGTGGAACAAAAGGGCGACTAAATTTTGTCTTAATATTTAAAGGTTTATTCGACTTATAATTTGAAATGGTAAAAGTAAAAACCGGAACGAATTTATGGGACGACCTAATATAATCATGGAGAGACTTCAAATAGTCTACATAGATGGCTTTCGCTGGACGCATATGTGCGCCCATAGCACTCAAAGGGTTAATCGATCACGCGAAATAAATAACAACGTTTCAAAACTGACCATGGAAAATACGGTGATGAAAATGATCGTGTTCCTCTCGCAATGGGAGAGGGTTCTTCGAGAGGTGCGAAGCGATTTCCGAAGAGGAAATGAAGCGGACAATATGCCAAAGGCCCAGCTGAAACTGCCTGTAGAATCAGCCATAGAGGTTAACACGGCAACCTGATGCGAGATAGACCGTAAAAGATTACTGCGACATACACTGTGCTGCTTTCTCCTCGCGATACCACCCCCTCTTAGCCACCCCATCCTCCTTTCCGGCGCATCCCGATCTCCCATATCATATTATTCACGGCGAATCCCTCTTCACATTCGCCTCCGCCTGTCTCGGGCACCCAATAGTCTTCGTCCTTCCCCGGTTTCCCCCATTTTTGATATCAAGCCGACTATTATGCGCGTATTATCGGTACTTTATGGACATCGATGTCAATGAAACACTGGAATTTCGCGGCTGCACACCGCCCGTCTCCACGTTTTCAACCCTGTCCACGGTGCGCGGCTTGAATGGCAGCCGAGTATTAACGACGTGTCGCGCAGGCTCACGCCGCTGAATTTATGCTCCCATATTCCACGGAGAAAATTGGAACTGTGGTTTTCAATGTCGGCGCCCCGCCAATGACGGGCTTTATGTCGCGGAATGTAAGGATTACTTTTGCTTCGTTATTCGCCCTTATCTCGCCACGCGATTCCCGCCAATGGCGACGCCCGCACGACGAAATTTCAACGCGAGGTTTACCGTTATTAAAGTCTCCTCCTCGAGTAATTGTTTCGAGAAGAGGATCAGGGAGAGAATTTTGTGGTAAGACGGAGTATAGGAAATTGGGGAATCGTGTTGAAATTGTTAATGGATGTTTAATTAATGGAAAATTCGTTGAATGTTGCGAACGATGCGGAGGTCGCGGAAGGGAAGGGTTACTTTTGTTTCGTTATTCGCTCTTATCTCGCGACGCGATTCTCGTGAATGGCGACGCCGAGGTGAGTCCTCGCCGATGCGACGAAATTTCAACGCGAGGTTTAACGTTATTAAAGTTCCCTTCTTAGTAATTGCTTCGAGAAGAAAACCAAGAACAGAATTTCGAGGTAAAACGGAACATAGAAAATTGGAAAATCGCGCTGATATTGTAAATGGATATTTAATTAATTGAAAATTCGTTGATCGTTACGAACGACGCGAAGATAATTCGACGAGTTAACCGGAAAATTATTAAACCCGGTATTTGTTTGATTTAGAAACGGTAAAGTCAAACGGTGCTTCAATCTCGACGCGCACATCTTCCGCTACTAGGAAAATAAAGTAAGGAAAATGCTGCGACAATCGATATTTGATTAATAGAAAATTCGCCGACCGTCGGGAAGATAATTCGACGAATCATCCGGAAAATTATTAAACCCGTAATTTTTTTGATTTAGAAAATCAGCGGAGCTTTGATTTCGACGCGCGCATCTTCCACCACGAAGGAAATTAACGCAAGGAAAATCTTGCGACACTAGATATTTAATTAATAGAAAATTCGTCGACCATCGCGAAAATAATTCGACGAGTTATCCAGAAAATTATTAAACCCGTTATTTGTCGATTTAGAAAATTAGCGGAGCTTCGATTTCGACGCGAGCATCTTTCACCATGAGGAAAATAAAGTAAAGAAAATCTTGTAACAATCTATATTTAATTAACAGAAAATTCGTAAACCCTTACGATCGACGGGAAGATAATTTCATAAATTATCCGCAAAATTATTTAACCCGTTATATGTTCGATTTAGAAAATCAGCAGAGCTTTGATTTCAACGCGCGCATCTTCCGCTAGAAGGAAAATAACGGAAGGAAAATCTTGCTACTCTTTTTTCATCAGCAATAACACGAGACGGGAGAGACCGATAGTGGTGCATAGCCGCGAGTTTCGATTACGTTCGCGTCGTTAACAATGCGACGCCAGGCATCGGTAGCGAGGCCGCGTCTCGCGGATCTGCGAGAGGGAAACATTTTAATACGCCGATCCTAATGGCTCTACAGAGTTCCACAACCGTTCCCCCATCGTTACGAATGCTTTTCCTGTACACACATGACCGTGCCGCGAAACGTCGTCTCCTCGAGCACGTAAGAACACTAAGGACCTCGTCGGTATAGTTTTCTCAAGGGTCGTCGTTCCTCTGAAATTCAAGTCGAAGAGCACCGGGTCTCTCCCTCTCCTCCCTCTCTCCCGTCTCACTCTATCACGTCCCGCCTCCTCCGCCCCTCTCTCTTTTCCGTTTCCTGCTGGATTCAGAAACGAGGGCAGAGACGGAGGGTCCAAATAGGATTTTGCGTATTCCGGCAGACGTCAGGACCATTACCGGGCCAAGAAACAGAGGACAAGGAAAACCCGAGTGCGCCTTGCTCGAAGGCAGACTGGAAACGCAGAAAAAATACGGAATAAGGGAGTGGCGGTGAAGGTGAACGAGGAATCGCGGAATACACCCGAACGGCGAGATTGTTATTTTTCGTCTCGCAATTTCGACTATTGGGCCGGTGTTTCCGATCTTTGTCCAACGATTATTCAGCATCTTCGGGATAACATGGATGGGGGACACCGTTTCGAAATTTCGTTACAATAATTATACCCTAAACAAATTTACAACGAAACGTAAGACGAGAAATGATAGGAAATATTCCCATTTCCACTGTGCTTCGTCGCAAACTCGTTCATCGAATCTTCTTATTTCGCATATTCGAAATAACACAGTCGTTCCGAAGTTTCGTTACCATAATTATACCCTAAATAAATTTACAACGAAACGTAAGACGAGAAATGAGAGAAAATAATTACATTTCCACTGTGTTTCATCGCAAATTCATTTTCTCTTTTGCAAAACCCAAATACAATGGTATTCCACGTAATACTGTAATTTCCACACAAAAAAAATCTGAAATTTTCTATTCCAAAATATGAATGGACGACAGAAGCAAACTAGCCACCAAGGTCCATTACGAAATTTCATCACATAAACGATCACTACCCTACAGAAATTCGCCGAGACCCGAAGGAAGGGTAGAACAGAAGGCAGAGAGTTACTATATCGTCGTCAATACCACGTATTCCTCGTAATATTATAATTTCCAAGAAAAAACTTGAAATTTTCTATTCCAAACCACGAATGAACGACAGAATCAAACTATCCAGGCTCCATTCCGAAATCTGGTCGCATAAACGGTCACTACCATAGAGAAACTCGACGAAGGGGAGAGAATTCGAAGCAAAGGGGGCATTGTATCGTGGTGAATGACACATGTGACTAGGAAAAGGAGGAAAGAAGGTGGACCCTCGGTCGAGTGGGCGTATCTCTGGAAGCTCGGTGACTGAATCTTGCTGACTGACGGAAAAATCTGAAAGACGTTTAGAATTGGGTCGCCGACTGGAGGGTTGGCGATAGCGTCGGAGCTCGGAGAAGGACGTGGATGAAAGATAGGAGGCTGATAGATGCACAGGGAAAGAGAAGGAGAATATTCGCTGTCTACGATGAGAGCAATATAATATACGAGCGGAGAGCGATGCCTGAAAGTGTATACACGGTAACCCGGATAGGGTGGTCCGTTCGATTCCGGCGAAGCGTAAGCTTGTTCCCGAGAATACCCGCTCTCTTGTATTTCGTGCACGTAGATGTCGGAGACTTGGACGACGTCGTCTTCCGGTCTGATTGCCGTCGTCGAAGGCTCGCCCATTCCACCACCGAGGATCCCTCGTTTTAAAGGGACGGTCACTCTCTTTGGTCAGAGAAACCAGCGAATCCAGCTCTCCTTTTTAATGCCCCGGGACACCGGATGAAACGTTTTATCGAAGATGAGGCGCGTATGGGGGACGAGTGGAAGAATTATCTCGAGAAGTTTAAGGCCGAGAGAACGATCAAAAGGGCTGCAAAGGTCGAGGGTGGAATTATTTGCCTTCGAAATTGAATAATGGAACCCTTACGTTTGCAATATTTGCTCTTTTCTCCTTTCCAACTCAGACTTCTGCCTTGGATAACTCTCTCTCTCTTTCTCTCACTGAATTCGCATTTTCTTTTTGCGAAAGTTGAGAATAGTTAGAGGATTCACTCGATTTCTAAAACTATCGATGAAAGTATACCAAGGAAGAAAAGGCTTGGAAATTTAAGTATAATACATCGGATTAAAACGATCCCAAAATTTAACTCTGGATTTTCGACTGTTCGTTTGGTGGATGGAAAAATTCGGAGGGAACCGGAGAACCTAACAAGGGCTAGGAATTTTCACAAGAATTCCTCCTCCCTTAATTCGCATTTTCTTTTCACAAAAATCTGAAAATAGTTAAAGGATCCACTCGATTTTCTAAAACTATCTATGAAAGTATATCAAAGAAGAGAAAGGCTTGCAAATTTTCAGAAAAAGTGTCGATACCGTTGAAATCCAAGTATAATCCATCGGAGTAAAGCGATCCGAAAATTTAATTCGAGGTTATCGAATTTGAGGAAGAATCTAACGATCGTTTAATGAAAATTCGACAGTTCGTTGGTGGATGGAAAAATTCGGAGGGAACCGGAGAACGTAAACGAGGGCTAGGAATTTTTGCGAGAATTCCCTGGCGCAGTCGAGTCCTATTTCAAAGGTCGGTGGGATTTAATTGGCATGAATAATGAATTCCGGCGCGCGGCTTTCGCTGGTAGAGAGAGATATAGGTTGCCAGCTGGCTGGCCGGGGTTAGTTGAGGGTGGAGGTGCGGGCGAGAAGCGCAACAGGTTCCACTTAATTATTGAACACTATAACCGGCTGGCACAGCTGCCACCCCCGTTTTTGCACCCCTCGCGGCGGCCCGTAATCAACCACCTGTCCGCGATTACGCGAAGGTTAAGGCCGATCGTTGCCCTTGAATCGATGCAAAATTCATCCTCGCCCATCCCTGCTATCTCGACTCTTGCCGTTTAATTTTCCAATTTTCCCGACGAAAGGAGAAATAAACAGAGCGAGAGAAAAAGAGAGAAAGGTTGGACTCTTGCTTCCTTTGGACATATCGCTGCAAATAATCCATTTGGAAATTTCATTTCGAATATTCCTGGTATACGGAGAGGTCCGCGTTATTTTTCATTCGTCGGCGAATAGAAATCGGATTCGTCGAGCTTCGCGGCCGAAGAAAGAAATATTTCGTATCAGCGTACGTCTCGTTTCACGTTGGCAGCACTGCACGCGGCAGTACGGGAAATGGGTTCAGAGACGCTGAGACGGTATTGATTTTCTATCCGACGTATGAGAGATGCGTGTTTCGGATGTTCTCCTTGCTCTTTGTTTTCTCCGTTCTCGTCTACTTACCATCGCGGCGCGCTGCATTCTTTAGAATGCACTTTGATAAAATATCTTATTTACGAGTTTAGAAAATACGACGTCGGCCGTTGCCGAGAGGTAGATCTTCCGGCGTTCCCTCTACCATCCACGGCATCTCCCAGACTTTGACGCCAACTGAATTCCCATGCATCCCGATAACGCGGAAACACGCACGAAATTGCTTCCCAATTTTTCCTTCCCAATTTTTCCGTATGATTTCACGGGTCTTGCTGTTATGTCGCGATATTCGTCGACGATCTGGGACGAAGAAGAATTTCTCTCGAATTATTCCCTGTTAATCCGTTACTTTTATTCTCGTGGGTTACGTTAGTCTTCCTCTCTCTCACACTCTTCCTTTGCTCGGAGAAATTCGACAGTTTTCATCGACGATCAGGACCGAAGATTAATTTCTCTCGAATTATTGTCTGTTAATCCATTACTTTTATTTCTCATGAGTTAGTTTTCCTATTTTCCGCCCTCTACTCGGAATAATTCGACAATTTTCATCGACGATCAGTGCCGAAAATTCATTTCTCTCAAATTATTTTTTATTAATTCGTTACTTTTATCCTCATGGGTTACGTTATTTTTCCTCTATCTCTCACTCTTCTTCTCCTCGGAGTAATTCGACAGTTTCCATCGACGATCAGGCCAGAAGATTAATTTCTTTCGAATTATTCTTTGTTAATCCATTGCGTTTATTCTCGTGGATTACGTTAGTTTTCCTGTGTCTCACTTACACCCTCTGCACGGAGTAATTCGACAATTTTCATCGACGATCAGGACTGAAAATTTATTTCTCTCAAATTATTCTGTATTAATCCGTTATTATTATTCCCATGGGCTACGTTAGGTTCCCTCTCTCTTCCTCTGCTCGGAGTAATTCGACAGTTCCAAGGGATCGTACTTATCGCACGTCAGTTGGCGTACAGGCACGCGAGAAATGGCGTCCCCTGTGAAGAATGGATTTCTTCTTCTTCTTCTTCTTCTTCTTACGAGGAGGTTTTTGCTGGCCGTGGAGAGGGTGGGTGGCTCGCGAGACCGGGTGACGTTGACGAAACGCTATTTGGAAACAACAACTATCGAGAAACTCGCGATATGGGTAAATACAGTGGCTGCTGCAGGCGGCGTCTCTCGAGTTTTCCTCGATGGAGTGGCGTACACACGCGGGATCCGCGGGTGTACGTAAATTCGCGAATACGCGGAAGTGCAATGGCACACGTACGAGCACACGTGCTGTGTATGGAGGGACCGCTTCCGGCGTCGAAGGGGAGCACGAACGCGAAAGAAAGAAAACGCAGTTCAGCCGCTGGCTGAACTTGACAGATTCGAGAAAAGTTGAAAGAATGCGTCGGTCTGCTCGCGAATCGTTTCAGTAATAGAGCGTCGGGGAGAGGAAAAAAAAAAGACGAGGAAGCGAGTTCGCGCGACGGGGATGTATAAACGGTGCCTAACAAACGAGAAACATTTTTCCGTTTGAGGAAATAAAACAGGGAGGAAAGAAGCCGAATGATTCACAGAATCTGAAGAGAATCAAAATCTCTGACGATTTTCGTCGATTTACGCGAGCTCTAAATTAACAAAAAAGTCGCGAGCTTCGTTTCGAAGAAAGTGACACTGATTTACCAAGAAACGTGATTTTAACCGCGTTATTTCCTAGGAAATTCGAGGAGAAAGTCAAGTGATTCCTAGGATCTTAAGAGAATTAAAATCCCTGACGATTTTCGTCGTTTCGCGCAAGCTTTCAATTTTCCAAAAGTCTCATGGTTTGTTTTGAATAAAGTACCATTGGTCTACCAAGAAACGAGACTTTTGCCGCATTATTTCTTAGGAAATTCAAGGAAAAAGTCAAATGATTCCTAGAATCTTAAGAGAATTAAAATCTCTGACGACTTTATCGTTTCACGCGAGCTTTTAATCTACAAAAAATCGCGTGGTTCGTTTCGACGAAAGTGCCACTGATCTATTAGGAAACAGGATTTTAACCGTGTTATTTCCGAGAAAATTCGAGGAGGAAGTCAAATGATTCCAAGAATCTTAAGAGAATTAAAATCCCTGACGATTCTCACTGTTTCGCGAGAGCTTTTAATCTATGAAAAATCGTACGTGCTTCGTTTCGACGAAAGTAACACTGGTCTACCAAGAAACGAGACTTTAACCGCATTATTTCTTAGGAAATGCGAGGAGAAAGGCGAATGATTCCTAGAATCTTAAGAAAATTAAAACCTCTGACGATTTTCATCGTTTCAACAAAGGTACCACTGATCAGTCAAGAAACGTGATTTTAACCGCGTCATTTCCTAGAAAACGCGAGGAAGAACCCAAATGATTCTACGAATCTCAAGAAAATTAAAATCCCTGACGATTTTCATCGTTTCCCGAGATCTCTCAATTTACGAAAAGACCCGATCTTCGTTTCGACGAAAGTATCACTGATGCACGAAGAAACGAGACGTTAACCGCGTTATTTCCTAGGAAACTCGTGGAAGGGAGTTTTTTCTCCGGCGAAAAGTCTTGGAAGGATTTTGGAAAGGCGTAGAAGGTCGGATTGGTGAACAGCGGCAGTTTGCGCGTGTTTTATCGCTCGACGGAGGAGGAAACGACGAAAGGTCATGGGATGCGTCGGAGTCCGCGGAATTAGCGAGATTTACACGCGACATAAACGCCGCTGAGGGCGTCGTAAAAGTTTTCAGATGCTGTGCTCGGTTGTTGTGGGCGTGAGCGTCCGACACTTGGCCCCACGTATGGCGTCGAGGGAAACGTGTCGGACGCGAGGCGTTCGACGACGCCGGCCCGATCCGCCGCGGCGCATAGGTTGGTATCACTGCCGGAACGGTAACGGCCCCATAAAAATTCCGAATCGCGCTGCAACGGCCAAACTTTCCGCGTCCCTTACGAGCCCAGGGATAAGGGATCGTCGTAGACGAACGGGTAGTACGCGCGACGTTTTCATTGATCGATGCGCCATTAATTTCGGATCGAAGTGTATCAATAAAATCGAATTCCACGGGAATTCCTCGGCAAGTCGATGGTTAGGGCGAGTTTTACGAGTGATAAGCTTGCGCTCGATTTTTTATGTCCCGCTGCAATTTTCTTATCGCCCATGCCAATGCGAATACGTGCTTTTTCGCATAGCCGTTGAGATTATTGCTTCAACCGCGGCAGATTTTTAATTTTCCTTCGAATCTTTATGGAAAATAACTGCGCTTTATCCCCTTTCATACCACCGGTACCATTATTAATCTGCTGCGCGATTTACGATTTTGTTTTTGTCAATGGAGATTGAACAATTAACGAGATTATTATGGAATTAAATTTATAAACGTTCTTAATTTTCTTTCGCCTCGAAACATAACTTTTCCGGGTCAGAAGCTTCAACCCTTTGCATTCTGAATTATATTTCAATTCTGGTATCAGTTGTTACACAACGCTTTTAATCGTTTTATTTGAAATTTACTTGGATTAAAATATATGGTAATTTAAACACATAAAGGCAGAAACAAATTCAATGAAATATCAATTTTATTTACGCTATTGTTGTATTTGGAATATTCAAGTGACAAAGGAGTTGCTGATGTAAAAGCTGATATACGAGTGCAAAGAGTTAAGAACCTTCCCATTGCAAGAGTATTTTGGTATTGTTTTCAAATTTTATCGCATAAATAATCGCAATATGTAACGAAGATGAGTAAGAAGATCGTATATAATGCGAAAGTGTAGTAAAAAAGCAGTAAAAGTTCAAAGTATTATCGCTGATTCTTCATGCGTCTGACCATATGCGAACTGTACTACTTGCGCCGCGCAGTGTCGCACTTATCAAGCATTGTTCTACTTTTTCCGCGTTCGTTTCGACATTGTCGTTTGTTCTGCGTATCATACGTATCTCGGTGCGTCTAACAAGTTAATTTACGACACGCGAGAAGCGTGAATTAAAAAGTCGCGCGGCTAGAATCGAAGAATTAAAAACGAGGAATCGTAAATCGCCTTTACTGGCAGAAGCTTTTCCAAAAAATGTTCGTCTACGTTTATGGGACACTGTAGACGTCGAGGGGTTTGGCAGAGAATGTCTCCGCTATAGCGAGCCATTTGTTCCTGCCCTATCTACATCCACAACGTGCTCGGCGTTGCTCGATGAAACATGGCCGCTTCGTTCCCGAAATGGCACTTTGCGAAAACGAATTTTCAGGTTTCCGCAATCTTCGATCGCGCCTATATACTCGCGCGGATGAACACGTAGCCGGATATCGGTGAAAAAATAAAAAGTAAAGAATGTTAATCGGAGAGCAACTCGCACGGCCTGTAATTTTATAGACCACTTCTAACGCAATGAGTCGTAACATGATATATCTATTCCATTTGTGACGAAAAAATTACTCAAAATTCAAGATAAAGAATTATTCTATAATTCTACGTCATCTATATCGCAAGACACAAATTTAGACTTCCTCTTCATTAATGAAAAGAAAAATAAAACGTGACGCCGTGGTAAATTCTACGAATAAAAATGAAAGCTCAAACGAAATACCTCCTTCTAGTATAATAAGCCAAATATCAGACAGAAAGTTATCGTGTAGTAACATAATATATTTATCCCATTTACGACAAAAAGATTCGTCCAAAATTCAAGATAAAGAATTATTCCATAATTCCACGTCACCTATATTGCAAGACACAAATTCAGATTTTCTCTTCGTTAAAAAAAAAAAAAAAAAAAGAAAATAAAAACGTGACACCGTGGTAAATTCATCGAATAGAAATGAAAGCTCCAGAGCGATACCTCGTCCTTGACACTCGACTTTGCTTAATGCTGTTAAAATCGCATCAACGAGACACGCAAGAAGAAGCTTCTTTGTCGTATCACGCACATGCATCGCGTTCGTCGTGAGCTCACCAGAAGCAGATAAACCCCTTTTCCTTAATCGTGGATTCTTTTCGTCGTTTACATCGTGGTCTTATCTTTGGTCGGCCAGGTCGAACCTAAGGATCGACGTCATTGGAACGAGGCACGATACGAGAGGGTTGGAAAGGAAGTGGCGGGGGTAGCTCGCGTCACGAAGATTATCAATATCCAAACTGTTATCTCTCGAAGGCGCGTGTACACATTCCGTCTACATGCTAAAGAGCCGGTATCTACGAGGGTGTAAACGCTCGGTAGGCGCATAAACAACCCCGTAGATTACACGGCCATTGGGCCTGGAGCTTCTCTTCGGCTCGTCAACCTCCGACACCGCCTTCGCCTGGTGTAAAATCGTTTCGTGGTCGAATCGAAACGCGTGTCGTCGTACACGGGCATCCATTAGCGTGCGCACTCGACGAGTCGCTCGATTCCCTCGATTCATCACTCGCCATCGTTGCACCGTCACAGGGATGAAATAAAATTGCAGCCAGTTATTGAACCGGCGATCAATCTTCTTCTTTTTCGCGATGCACGCACTGCCGGCGTTTGTTTAGGCCAAGGCTCGATCCTATTCCAGCACCGTCACGCCGCCTATCGCACAGGCATTTCCCTTTTAACCCAGAAAATTCTCGAGCACCGAAATACCGATACATATTTCCGGTAACGGTATCCGCGTATCCGAAGAGATTGGATTTTTGGAGAGAATTATTAACCGCTTGTTTGATTAAAATCTAAGGAATATTTGGCTAAATATTTCTGCGGTGGATTCAAATAGAGATAATATCGTTTAAAACACGTTTGACACAACTTCTTCTCGCGTTACCGATCATCGAACGGTGGTAATTTTTATCGAACCGAAACGTTACTATGTAAGGAATATTTGACTGAAATTCAAACGAAGAATATCATTTAAAAAATGCTTCTTCTCGCGTTACCGATCATCAAATGGTGGTAATTTTTATCGAGCCCAAACGGTGCTGTCTATGGAATATTTGGCTAAATATTTCTTCCGTGGATCGAAATAGAAATAATATCGTTTAAAACACGTTTCATACAGCTTTTTCTCGCGTTACCGATCATCGAACGGCGATAATTTTTATCGGAGCCGAAACGTTGTTATCTAAGTAATATTTGGATAAATATTTCTACCGTGAATTCAAATAGAGATAATATCGTTTAAAACACTTTTCACGCAGCTTCTTCTTGCATTACCGATCATCGAACGGCGGTAATTATTATTGGAGCCGAAACGTTGCTATCTAAGTAATATTTGGCTAAATATTTCTTTCGTGGATTCAACTACAGATAATATCGTTTAAAACACGTTTCATACAGCTTCTTTTCGCGTTACCGACCATCGAACGGTGTAATTATTATCGGAGCCGAAACGTTGCGCTCCTCCGTTGAACGATTTTACCAACAACGTCTCCCAGTGGGCACGGGGTAAGATAAGGTCGAGAAAGAGGACTGCTTTCATCGGTTCTCGGGGCTGCACGGTGGCTGTAGAGGGTGTTAGTCGTAGGGGGTTGAAGACGGCTGCGGATGCGAGATGGTCGCTCGAAGACAGCTACCGATAATAAATCATACGATGATACATTCTATCGTTCCATCGGTGAACGCTCGCGCCGTCTCTGTCCCGCGTGAAAGGCAAGATCCTGGAGAGAAAGCTCGAGCTTTCTCGAGAGAGATCACCTCTGCTGCCGGGAGAGAGCTTGCCTCGTCCTCGCGAGGAGGCAATCTATCACTCTTGGAACCTACTATCCAGCACCCCTCGCCAGCTCAACCACAGAGACCCTCCCACGCGTCTACTCGCGCCTCTCCACACCATCCACCTTCCTTATTCTCCTCCTTTACCTCCTCTCCCGCTCTCTAGACACACTCTGACCATCTCTCTCGCCTGCTAAACTTTATTTCTACCTGACATTTTCTCCCCGGTCCTTCGATTCCACCACCTTCTCCTTCGACCAGCACCGATTTCCGAGTTAATTCCAGTTGACCGTGTCGAACAACGAAATAATCCGATTTTCTCTCGACATTGAGTTCTTCGAAACGCGAATCTTGATCGAATCTTTATCGAATCCAAATTTTCAGCGAATTGCTGATATAATCCTTGATTTGTTGCGTATAGAATGTAACGATCGATCCGATCGACGTAGATCCAATCGAAAGTAACAAACCCTTAATCCACGTAAATATGGATTTCGTCGTCTTTTTGAAATTCAACTTTCTGCAATCGTTTCGAGCACCTTCTCCTTCGACTAGCCCTGATTTCCGAGTTAAATCCAGTTGACCGTGTCGAACAACGAAATATTGCGATTTTCTCTCGACATTGAGTTTCTCGAATCGTGAATCTTGATCGAATACGAATCTTCATCGAATCCGAATTTTCAGCGAATTGCTAATATAATCCTTGATTGGTCGCGTATAGAATGTAACGATCGATCCATCGATGTAGATCCATCGAAAACAACAAATCCTTAACCCTCGCGAATATGAATTTCATCGTCTGTTCGAAATCCAAGTTTCGAACATTCGCAAAGCGATATCGCGAGAAGGAGATCAAGAAATCGTTTCGTGTAACGAGTACAAAAATGTGCACAGAGAGAGTCGAAGGGTTTCATGATAAGAGACATCATGTAAGTTCACTTGTTACAGCGATAAGAGGATCTTTGACGTGGAGAATCTTTCGAAACGCCGTCGTAACGAACGATTATGCAAGAAAAGTTGCAGGTAATTGGGGATTTGCCGGGGCTTTGCGCTCGAGCAACTTGCGCTCTCAGTAAGCATACGAGACGCGTTAACAAATGTTGGAATAAGCGGCTTGTCGTCGCATGCAAAAGAGCGATGCACTTGTGATTATTTTTTATCATGCAAATCGCAACGATCCGACCATCTTTCGTCCTGCAAGGAACAATGTTTCCCTTGAATGTAATTAGTTTTAATACGTGAGTCGACTTTCTTCCCAGACGAGTCAGAAATACACGAAAATTCCAACTAATTTCTCAGGTCGACGCGTCCAAAAGTATATCGAAATTACGTGCGTACAATTTCTGAATAATTCATTTCTTAACTCTTTGTTGTTAAGAAGAGAAATCAAAGTTCTCTTTATCGTTTTAGCTATTTGTAATTAAAATTGTTCGGTGTAAAAGTTTTCTAGACTTTTTAATTCACTGATAAAGTTACGTATATTTTCCAAAAATTTATGTAACATAGCTAGATATAGCGTTGAGAAGCGAAAGAGTTCAAAATTGCGTACGTACAATTTCCGAATAATTCATTTCTCAACTCTTTATTACTAGAACAATATCAAAGTTTCTTTTATTATTTTAGCTATTTTTGATTAAAATCGTTCGGTGCAACAGCATCGTAGATTTTTCAATTCACCGATAAAATTACGTATATTTTCCAAAAATTTAAATAACATAGTTAGATATAGCGTTACAAGGCGAAGGAGTTCAAAATTACGTACGTACAATTTCCGAATAATTCATTTCTTAATTTTTCTTGTTGTTATTATTTCATTCATTTGCATTTAAAATCGTTCAGTGCAAAAGTTTCGTAGATTTTTCAATTCACCGATAAAATTACGTATATTTTCCAAAAATTTAAATAACATAGATATAGCGTTAGGACCCGAAGGTACAATTTCCGAACAATACATTTCTCAACTTTTCCTTGTTATTATTATTTCATCCATTTGCATTTAAAATCGTTCGGTGCGAAAGTTTCGTAGATATTTTCAACTCACCGATAAAATCGGGTATATTTTCGAAAAATTTAAATAACATAGACATAGCGTTAGGAGGCGAAGGAGTTTCGTTTATTAACGAAAAGTATTACGAGGAGGCGGTATCGAGCAGGTCTTAGAGAGGGTGTTATGATCTTCCACTCGGCTGAGTTCAATATTTTTTACCGGGACAAAGTCAAGTTCCCACCCCCTGTGCCCACCCCCCAGCACTGTTTCCTTTACCATCCGACGCAACCCACTGTTTCATATCGCCGATTTTCTAAGAGACTGCCTCCGAGGCTGTCTAACGCGTCACAGTTTTCTGCATTCGCGGTAATTTCATAAGGAGCTGCCATCCGAAACGATCGCTTCAATCTTTTCCCCTCCTTCGCCGTGTTCTTTCTTCTCCGCTGGCGTGTGCCTAATTCCAGCATCGTCCACATTCCTCGAATTTGTACAAAGCTCCTCTTTTTTGCCTTCGCGATAAGCACAACACGAACGAGTAACGTGGCTTGACTAGGGTGAGGCCGGATTTTATTTCTCACCGGATCTTTTACGCTTCTTTCGTTTATTTAAAGTTAGTTCGAATTTTATTTTAAAGAAAAGTTAATTCTCAATCGAGTCTTCTGGAATTTTTATCGTTTAACGTTTCTCTGATTTTCTATCGTCCTTTCAAGTTCTATATTTTTTCAATTTCTTTAAAAATCAGTGGAAACAATCCGATTCTGGATTCCTAGGTACGAGTGTTCGATAATCGTCGGAATTTCGAGTGTGTCTATGTATTCTTTCCATCGGAAACGAATTTCTCCGAATAGTTTCTTCCGTTTAAAACGATATATCTTCATTCGCGTGGTGAAATATTCGACACGCTCGTGTCCTCTCGCCACGCGAGTATCGACGACTTGCTCATTGAAAAATATCGAAGAAACGGGTTTCCATTTAAAGTTGGAGCTTTCCGCGGCCTCTTAGGAAGGACGCGTGGTGAAAAGCAGGCGGCGCGTGATGCGTTTCACGGGAGAGCAGCGTCGGTGAAATAATAGGGAGTAAGGTATAAAGTTTGGCGTGGTTTCTTCCGCGGCACGTCATCGCGAGGATTGCACAGCCTCGTCGATGTCTCCTCCGCCCTGTGCACGTTAAGAGTAATAGAATTTTGATCGAATACAAACAATCGGGCGCGAGCGGCAACAGGAAAAAGTCACTCATGGGAATATGGAGGAGGCTCTATGTATACCGTTCATCCAATCATCGCGCGGTTCCTCGTGCCTCCCTTCATCTCGCCACTTACTCTTTCATCTTTTGTCTCTCCGCCGTCCTCTCGACGTCCTCTCCCAGTCATCCATTTTCCGCTGCTCTGCAACCTGATGCCGCGCTTACCGGGCCGATTTGTTTCGCGGTTTTATCATCTTCGCGCCTTCCACCAAGTGAATTATAAGCGTACGACCGCTTCCTTTTAATCGCGAAGCTTTTCACCGATGAAGCGATTAGGTGAGGTGACGAATCGCTCATGGAAAGGTAGAAAGGATCGACATAGGTTAATTGTCAGAGATTTTCGTGTGTTCCACGCAGTGAATTATAAGTGTACGACCACTTTCTTTCCATCGCAAAGCTTTTCACCGATGCAGTGATTAAGTGAGGTGACGAATCGCTCATGGAAAGGTAGAAAAGATCGACATAGGTTAATTGTCAGAGATTTTTGCGGTTCTACACCGTAAATTATAAGCGTACGACCACTTCATTTCCATCGCAAAGCTTTTCACCGATGCAGTGATTTAGTGACGAATCGCTGATGAAAAGGTAGAAAGGATCGACATAGGTTAATTGTCAGAGATTTTCGCGCGTTTCACGCGGTGAATTATAAACCTATGACCGCTTCCGTTCAATTGCAAAGCTTTTCACCGATGCAGCGATTAGGTGACGAATCACTGATGGAAAGGTAGAAAGAATTGACATCGATTAATTGTCAAAGATTTTCGTGTGTTTCACGCCGTGAATTACAAGCATGCAACCGCTTTCTTTCAATCGCAAAGCTTGTCACCGATGCAGCGATTAGATGACGAATCACTGATGGAAGGGTAGAAAGAATTGACATCGGTTAATTGTCAGAGATTTTCGCGCGTTTCACGCGGTGAATTATAAGCGTACGACCGCTTCCTTTCAATCGCAAAGCTTTTCTAACGCGACCCCGATGCAGAGGTCAGCGACGAATCGCTAATAGAAAATTAAGTGAAAAGGATTGATATCTATTAATTATCAGAGATCAGTCCCAACCTTCGCTCCCAGATCCTAATTTCGAAATTTAACGTAAAGTCAGAAGAAAATTCCCAAACTCGCCCTCGCTGCGCCTTCCCGCGAAGAAATCGAAGGAACGAGCCAAGGTTGACAGCGATAACGACCACCGAACTCCTTCCCGATACTCATCGGAGAATAAACAGGTGAAACGCAATCCTCTTACTCGTATATCAACCTCGTCTGCGAAGCTCCGCGACGTAGACACGATCGGAGCGAGGTCACGGTGACAAACGAAAGAGCTCGGAACGAGTCTCACCCCTCCGCCATGATAGTTGCCATGAATATTCGAACAGGAAGCAGCTACTCTGGGATATTTAGCGATCCGAGGTTTCACGCAAGCCCGGCCGGTTGTTCGGCGAGGATATCGCGTCGCGATCAATCGAGGCCGCGAATTGTATCGTCGAATAGCGTGACACGGGACACGCGGTGTACCCGGTAAATCACGG
This sequence comes from Euglossa dilemma, assembly GCA_002201625.1. Classification (NCBI taxonomy): domain Eukaryota; kingdom Metazoa; phylum Arthropoda; class Insecta; order Hymenoptera; family Apidae; genus Euglossa; species Euglossa dilemma. The sequence goes on along the minus strand of NIJG01000038.1, from coordinate 774,777 downwards.
ATCCTCCAGCGGGGATGTGCACGTGCACGGGGACCAGGGATCGCGGAGGAACAGCCGGCTGACGTTTCTCTTATTTGATCGTTGATTGTCATGCGAAACGCCGCACTTCCTATTGATTGGGGTGTCTACTCCCTCCAGCAAGCCTGATACCGCCTTACGCGTGTGTCTTCCAGTTCCCACCGGCTGAAGAATACCCTTGGCCCGGTGTACGTGTGTCCTTGTGTTCGTATCGCGGTATCTCGAGAGAAAGGAGGGGAGAGAGGAAGGAAAGAATGCCGGGACAAATTTAGGGACCGTTCGAATGGAGATGCCGTGTCGATGTTACTCGCATTTGCATTCCGACTTTCGATACAAACCCCTTTGTCCCGCGCCTCCTTCCTTCTCTTCTCCTTTCCTTTTCTTTCTTTCCTACCTTTGTCCTCTTCTGTGCCTTTCGTCTTCGTATTCGTTTCGCCTTCCGCGTCCCACTCGACGTGGCATCCTCCTCTTCAGCTCCGGAGTTAACTACCGGATGAGATTCAGACGAAGGTCCGTTTCTTCTTTGGGTTTACCGTTTCTTTATGGTTTGTTCCGAAAAATTGTACGTATTCGTTCGATAATAAATTCCTTAAAATACTCGATATCGTGAAACGCACTGTTGGAGTATAATTCGAAGATCTCGCGGTTAGAATTTTATCCGTCATAGAGGAAGTTTGAGTAGAATAGGACGTAACGTCGTAGAAGAGACGTAGAACTTTCCTCTTCTCTCTCTCCTACGTTGATCCTCCTTCACAGGCTTCTTCTTCATCTTCTTTTCGCCTTCGTTTTCTTCCATCTTTGTTTCCTTCCACCTTCGTTTAATTCCACCATCATTTCCTTTCGCCTTCCGTGTCCCACTCAACGTGGCATTCTCCTCTTCAGCTCACCGCTCCGGAGTTAATTATCAGATGAAATTCAGTCGAAGGTTCGCTTCTTCTCCGGATCTACTATTTCTTTACGGTTTTCTCCGAAAAACCGTCTGTATCCGTTCGATAATAAATTCCTAGGGCATATTGCTGTGAAACATATTGTTCGAGCATGATTCGAAGATCTCACGGTTAGAATTTTATCCGTCGTAGAAGAAGTTTAGGTAGAATAGAACGTAACGTCGTAGAAGAGACGTAGAACTTTTATTTTCTTTCTCTTTTACCTATGTCCTTCTCCACATCCTTCTTTTCCGCCTTCTTCTCGCTTTCGTTTCCTTCCACCATCCGCGTCCCACTCGTCCTTGCATCGTCCTTTTCAACTCACCGCTCTGGAGTTAATTACCAGATGAAATTCAGCCAAAGGTGCACTCCTTCTCCGAATCTACCATTTCTCTACGGTGTCTCCTGAAAAATCGTCCGTATCCTTTCGATAATAAATTCCTCGAAACACCTAATACCGTGAAACGCACTGTTGGAGTATGATTCGAAGATCTCGCGTTTAGAATTCGATCCACCATAGACGAAGTTTAGGTAGAATAAAATGTAACGTCGTAGAAGGGACGTAGAATTTCTGGCGATAAAATTTCAACAATCCGGTGCTCGAAATGAGCCGGAAAATTTGAAAGGAAAGCGCGGGAAAAGCGGGTCAGCGAGATTGCCGGTAGAATTCGGAGCGGCGTGAGCGACAAGGAGGCAGAGGCGAGAGAAAAGAATAATAAGCGACGCGAGAGAGTGTGTGAGAAAGAGAAAGAGAGGAAGAGGAGAGGGAAGGGGTGAAGCCAGGGTGATATGTACGGGGCGCAGGTATGCGGGGTGAATATTTCACGAGGAAAATTCAGTTACGGGCCGAAGATTCTCAGGACACGTAGAGCTGGTCCGCCGGCGTGCAGCATTTCGAAGTATTTCAGACTTAGTTAGAACGTTTGCGTTTCTATTTAACGTCCGATGCCGTCGAATCCGCCGCGAGTTTCCTTCCTGTTTTCCGCTCCGAGCATACACCGCATTTTTATACGTCACCGGCGGATCTGCCACCTGACGTGCCCTCTCGCCATAGTTTTTACCACGGCGGCACACGTTGGAATATTTTATCGGCATCGGGGCGAGAGAGTGCGGTTAAAAAATGAAAATTTTACCCACGTCTGCGGACCGGGTCTCGCGAAAGTCGGTTGCTGAATTTCCTGGTTGTTAATAAAAGAAAAACAGAAGGGACATTTAGGGGAATACTCAATCTTGAACCTACTTCTAGATGTGTATTCTTGTGATACGCGTGCTTTTAAACTATTTTATACTTTCGTTGTAGGATCGATCAAATTCTCGACGCTTTACCCGATCTTCTCCGAATGAGAGTGAGAATTAGGAATAGAAGAAAAGAATTTTCAAAACACCGTATTAATATTCTACCTGTCTATTATAAATCGGTGAGGTCAGGGCCAAAGAGTGAAGTTAAAAAATGAAAAATTTGGCCACGTCTGCAAATCGGGTTTCGCGAAACTCGGTGCTGAATTTCCTGGTTGTTAATAGAAGAAAAAAAGAAGGGAAATTTAGGGAAATATTTAATCTTAAACCTACTTCTCGATGTGTATTCTTTTGATACGCGTGCTCTTTAAACTAATCCAAACTTTCGTTGTCGGATCGTTCAAATTCTCGGTGCATTACCCGATCTTGAAATAGAATTAAGAAGAAAAGAAAATCATCTCCAAGACACGGTATTAATATTCCTACATGCCTATTACAAATCGGTGAAATCGTGGCAAGAAAGTGCTGTTAAGGAATAAAAATTTTAGCCACATCTATGAACCGGATTTCGCGAAAGTGAGTTCCTCTATTTCCAGATTGTTAATAAAAGAAGAAAAGAAGGAAAATTTAGTAGAATATTCAATCTTAAACCAACTTCTCGATGTGTATTCCTTTTATACACGTGCTCTTCGAGGTATTTCAAATTTTCGTTATCGGATCGACCAAATTCTCAGTGCTTTACCCGATCTTCTCCGAATGAGAGAGAGAATTAAGAAGAGAAGAAAAGCACGTCGAAGACACGGTATTAATATTCTACCTGCCTATTATAAATCGTTGAGACCGGGGCCGAACGGAGCGGAGTGGAAAGTAAAAATTCTGGTATCTCCGCGTGCGTACCGCGAGCGGAGGACTCTTTGGTGCGACGCGGTAGCGCAGAATCGAATTCTTCGCCTCATACGCGGGCTGGAGGGTCGATGGAGGGCGGAATGGAAAGAGGGTTGGAAGCTGAGTCGACGTCTTTCAGCCGATATAAGCGTGTGGAGTGCGCGGGAGGAAACGGGTGGATAGAGCGAGACGAGCTCGGAAGGAAACAGCGTCGAAGGCTGACAGAAGAGAGAGAGAAAGAGAGGAGAGAGGAAGGATGCGAGATTTCGTATGTCTGGCTGTCTGTCCGTCCGTCTGAACCCGGGGGCACATCAGCAGCCACGAAGGAAAGAAGAAGTTGGCAGATAGACGCGGCGCGGAAAGGGAGAGGATCGAGGGCGGAGAAAAAGATAGTACGGATAGGATAGGTAACCTAATAGAAAGGGCTGGCAGGGGAGGTTGAGCCGACGTCATTGGCAGAAGGCTGTCGACTCGTCTGCGAGAGCGGTTTAAAGTCGAATTCAGAAAAGCGAAATCCTCCGGGGTTATCTGTCCTTAGGACGCGGATGCGCGTAACCTACATGCACGCGCAGCGGATAAATACCAGCTCGTCTCGCGTTCGTCTCGCGTTCCTCTTTCCTTCCTCTTTCCTTCATCCTGCCTTCGTTTTTCCTTCCACGCCACTCCCGATCCTTTCCGTCCCTTTGAAAATCCCTCCGCGCCGAGGATCACGCGTTATACGTCTACGGCAACCTCCTGGCTTGCTTTGAAATATAAATTTCATTTTGGCTGATTCGATTTTTACTCGCAAGGCTATAGGAGTGCTCGGGGTTTGGTAACATCCTCCAGGTGGGTGGACTGCGATAGCGTCTGCACGTCAAATTTTATATTTCGCCAGGTAGCGGGTGAACGGCACGATAAACGAGAATGGAACGTTACCTGACTCCTTTCGAAAACTCGGTTTAACTTTCAGTCATCTGGAGAGTTATATACGGGATAAAATAATAGCAACTAAACGTACGAATCGCGAGTAAAATGGACGATTAAAAGAGATTCGCTAGCGTATGGTTCGGGTTAGGTTTGGGTTAGGAATAAACGCGAAATTCCGGTGCAGAGGTAGCAGTCTCCATTTCGGAGAGAATCTATCTCTCGTGGAGCGTTACTCGGCTAATTAAGGGAATTCCAGTGGAAGTGGTTGGTGGAAAAAATCCTCGGCCACGTACACGTCACAGGGAAAACACTTTCGAAGGCACCGGAAGAAGAGGGTGACTACGTTGGAGCATACGAGTTCCGCGTCACCCTTAGACTCCATCCTATTCCGCGATTCTACTCACTCATTCCACTTTGCTCAGCCCCTGGGAAGCAGCGGGACTTCTATTCCTCCCTTCGCATCCCACAGCACCGACACTGACGTCCCGACATCCGCAGTCCTCCTCTCTCTCTCTCTTTCTGGCTCTCTTTCTGGCTCTCTTTCTCCTTTCGCGTGTTCCGCTCGCTCCCTCTGGCTCCAACATCCTCTGGCGCAGCCCCTGGTTCCTTTCCAGGTCGTCGTAGCGTTCCCTCTTCCCTCGACCCTCGAGCTTCGTTCGTTCCTCGTTCTCAACCCTCCTCTGCGTCAACTCCTCCCGCCTGGTCTCGTTCGTACATCCAATATTGTAGATATGTCCCGGCCTCGTCTCGAGAATCGTGAATACGCGCCCGGCGACAAGACGACTCGCACAGGTGTGCACGGTAGACAGGTGAAAGCGGCCACCTTTCCCCGGGAATCGTGGAATTTTCCTCACCGACACAACCAGACGTACCTCTTCTTCGCGGAAATTGTTTAAATAATACCACCGTCTAGCGTTTCGTCCACTGTTCCCTCGGAATCGTTCCGAAACTCGCGAGTTCGGTATTTTTATCTCGGTACAGTTGCGGTAGAAAGAGATTCAACCCTCATTTTTCATTGGGTCAACTGTTTCTTCCGATTCGTTTCGAAATTCGCTTTCTTGATATTTTTATCTCGGTATAGTTGCGGTAGAAACAGGTTGAACCCTCGTTTTCCATTTCGTACATTGTTTCATCCGAATCGTTTCGAAATTTGCATTCTTGATATTTTTATCTCGGTATAGTTGCAGTAGAAAGAGGTTCAACCCTCGATAACCATTCACGCGTCTGATATTTCTTCGACACGCGCGACACAAAGACTCTCGGTTTCGAGTAACGACGGATTCGGTATTGTTACCGCGAAGTCCAAAGAAGATTTTCAACTTCGCAACGCGAAGACTCATTCTCCGGAAGGATAACCGACGCGTGTACTGTAGGCGAGAGACTTGGAGTGAAGTCAGCGGAGCTTAAAGCGCAAATTCGATTGTCAGGCTGGCGAGAGCGGGAATTCCAGGAGGATTCATTTGCCCGGAGCGTATCATCCCCTGAGTCAACTCGGTTCCGTTTGCTCTACATTCGCCGGGCGCCACCCTCTCTCATTTAAGGGCGCACTCGGAGTCAAGGTCGCGATGAGACGTGAACGAGGGAAGGAGCGAGAACGAGAGGGAAACGGACCGCGAGATAAAGAAAGGGAGGGTGAAAGCGAGAGTGAGTCGAGAAGAGCTGGAGATTTCCCCCTTATAATTAATGTGTAAGGGTAGGTCACGGCACCGGCGTTCTCTGCTCTTCCTTTCCGGGGAATTAAATTACATCAGCTGATTCGGGAGACAGAGGAGGAGAGAGAGAGCGGAGATGGGGGAGCGGAGGACAAAGAAGCCGGAGAACCATTTCCTCACCTTCCTCCTACCATCTTCGGGGCTTCCTCTCCTCCTTCTGGACCAGCCACGCTCCCCGGCAACCACTTGTTAAACGGTTCCATTGTCCCCGAGACTGTACTCGCGCGAGGATGAGCACTTGATCAAGGAAACTTTGTCGGCACGCTGAAGCGTTTACGTTCACAGGCTATTGTCCGTGTTCATCTGCTACCACCCGCGTGTTTTCCTTCGGGTTTTCCTCCTTCTCGTTGTCTACAACTCACCGCAACCGTGTCACCGGTCTGGTTCTTCGGTTTCCTTATTTCTCGAAAGTGCGTCCATTAAATTCCCGTTTTTGAAACAAAGTCAATTCGTATCCTACGATCTCGGGAGGTTTATTCGTGGGTTCTCCGCGAAATTTAATCGCAAGGTTAAGTTTTATCAGTGATCCATGATCAGCACAGCAGTATGTTACAATTAATAAATTGAATTCGAACCCTACGATTTCCGAAGGGTTCATTCGCGATTTCTTCGCTAATTTTCAAGGTGAAGCATGATTCCTGATCAGTACAGCAGCATATTACAATTAGTGTCTTCAATTCGTACCCTACGATTTCAAGAGATTCATTCGCAGCTTCTCATGGATGATCTATAATCAGCGCAGCAACATTTCACGAGTATCTCTTATTCCAACTCGCTCACCCTATTAATAAACTACCCTACCCTTTGTTCTTCCCCCGCTCTTGGAATCAGCAGAAACCTGCGATCAAAAATTCCACATACTCCCGAAGAAGCATCGAGTTCGTCGAGCTCGAAAATTCCATGGAAAATCTGGGAAAAACGGGATCAGCGATCTTGCGAGTTGGAAAGCGAGGATCACGAACGGAGTCTAATCAGGGTCGAGCTTAGACGGGTGGTCCTTGGAACCGGGCCTGTGCACACGCGTCCTCGTTCTCGAGGATCCTTGCAGGATCCATCCTCCAGCGACACTCGTCTCGCAACATCGGATCGCGACTGTGGAAGAAAGAGAGAGAAAGCTCGCGGACGGGGGTGCAGGTTGGTAACAATCTCGGATAAGGAATAAAGCTCGCGAGGAGGTCGGGATAAGGGGTGTCGGGGGGAGGGAAGGGTTTGGAGGGTGCTAGCGCAGGCGGATGCGGTACGACGAGGGATGTACGGAAAATAGAAAGAATTCAGATCACGGGACGCGGCGTGGGACGAGGGCTGAAAGGGTAAGGAGGGTGGAAGTAGGATGGTGGAAGTAAGCGACGAGGCTGGTCCTAGGAGAAGAGAGCAACGCGGAAGCGGAGGAGCGGGAGAAGGGAAGGAGAGGAGAAAGAGAAAGAGAAGGAGTGCCTAGAACGAGAATGGAATCAATACGTGGAGGCAAGTGTGTGCCGCTGGTCCCACATGCGTGTTTCAGTGCCTGGGGAGGCCAAACACGCGAGTTTCCACGCGAGGGGGTGGATAAAGGCAGCCGCCCCCGTCTCCACCTCCTTCTCCAACCCCGACCAACCCTCCGGGCCACACGCGTGTGCGCGCGTTCGCCTGTGTACCCCTATATACCAGCAATTCGATAGTATCGAATGTTATTGGAATTTCTCTCTGCTTGCCTCCGAGGAACAAGCAGTTTGCTCAAATATCGCGAGAAATTATTGTCGCCGACTTTTTCCCGCTACTTGGCCCGATGGAATTCGTAATTGTCGGGGATGATACCGTCTGCTCCTTTCTTTCCTCCTTTTTTTTCCCTTTTATTTAATCGTTCGTAATCGATGTGTTCCCGATCTTCCGTTCTTTTACACGATTTTACGAAGGCTCTCCGTGAATTATGATTCTTCGATTTATGTATTTGTATTTAACTGATGTTTCCTGGGTGTAGCGGATTAGACAGGTTACGAGATATTAATCATTTGGGGACGAGAAACGAAGTTAAGTCTTAAGATAGATTAAGTATGTAGGAAATAATTAAAAGTAACAAGTCGAGGGAAATTTTCTGAATTAAAAGATAGGTATAGCATCGATGAGAATGATAAAATTATTCTTCTTTATATTCCAGGCAGCTTTTATTCTAGGAAATCAAAAAATTTTCACGTATATTATGACATTCGTCCCCAAAGGATTAAAAATGCGCGATGAAAGCAAGAAACTTTGCCACGATTCGTATGATTGTCGCTGTTTGAAATATTCGGTATGAAAGCCACGTGAAAAGAGAGCTTTTTTTAGCGGACTGATATCTTAACCCATTTGCATCTTTTCTCTAAACAGACTCTTTTATGCCTTCGATTGAAATTAAGCGTAACGAGCAAACTCTTGTTTATATTTAACCCAAAAATTATACGTACTATAAAATAAAATCATTTTGTTATTATAAATATTTATTTTCGTAGGTAGTTGTATAATTATAACAAATA
>NIJG01000038.1:692408-765442 GCA_002201625.1 Euglossa dilemma | reverse complement strand
TCTAATTTCGAATTTTCTAAAGAACGTCGAACGTTATTTATCATATTTATCTAGTCGCGTTTTGATACTCTCGCAATAAATATATCATGTAAAGGTACGATACATCTGCGCAGAATAATTCACGTGGAAAGAATTTATTCGTTCAATTTCGAATTTTCCAAAGAACGTTGAAATTTATTTATAATATTTATCCAGTCGAAAGTAACTCGCGATTTAATACTCTCGCAATAAATATATCATGTAAAGGTGCGAAACATCAGCGTAGAATAATTCACGTATAAAGAATCTTCGTGTTACAAAGAATTTATTTATCTAATTTCGAATTTTCTAAAGAACGTCGAAATTAATTTATCATATTTTTCTGGCCCAGAGATTCTTTCGTAATAAGTTTCCTCGATACTTGATGTAACACTGGAATAATTATCGGTCGAGTATTGTTCTCCTTTGGGTACATGGTATGCAAATGTCGGTTTAAAAAACGACGAACTATCCGAGGGACAAGGAATGGCTCGGAAAGCCCTCTACGCATCTTCTTGTCTCGCCAATAAAAATGAAACTCCCATCACGTATGATCGATTCTTTCTGCCTTCATGGGGCTGCAACATCATTTTCGTCCCTCCGACCATCTACCCTCCCGCTTATCTCGCAGGATACGTAGGAATACTATTCGTGCAAGCACCAGGAGTGGGAATATTCTTGACTCTATCAATTCTCCACGGGAATGGTTGGCAGCCACCCATGAACTCTTTGACGTTGTTGATTTGCCTGGAAAGCCCATTCGTGTTTCAACGTTTCTTGACTGGCACTGGAAAAAATACCCCATCGAAATCCGAGATATCGGTGTATCTCCCGATCCCTTTCTTGGGAAACGGTAGCGAATTTAATGAATTTAATTCCATACTCTTGCCATGAACATCGAACGATATTTTCGACTGCAGCGTGGATCGAACGAGATTTCTCGCGTATTATATCGCGAGGAAGGAAATATGGAAGTATTTATCGAAGAAATATCCCTGTACTTCAAAGACCAGGGAAATTTGGAAATGGAGACGAAGCAGATACCGCAGAAGCTTCTTTGAATATTTCAAGAGAAGGAAAATGTAGAAAATAAGGCGAAGGAGTATATAAAAATATTCGACGAAGAATTTATACTCTAAGTACATCTGCATATACATATTTCAAACGGTTACTTTCAAAAATTTAGATTACCAAACGTGCATCTCGTTATTTAATATATTCGTCATCGTTCGCTAAATCGTAACACTAAACGTACCGGTCTTTTGCAAGTATCTATTCTTAAAAAAAAAAAAATGTAATTACTAGTAGGTAAAGATTTTTTCGCTATAAAGAATAAGCGAGAAATTGAATAATCAGATGATATAAGAAAAGTCAAATGAGCGAAAGAAATTATAATGAATGTACAATTTTAGAGTAAATTTTGAAAAAGGTCATTTGATCCCGCCTGATACGTTTAGTGTTAATACTAGAACTACTAACCTATAATGAGTATCTAAATACATTTTTCAGGAATAAAGATAATTATAGTGACAGGAGAAAAGTGAATAACTACGAACAATTGTGTTTCAATCTGAATCAAAGTAGGCAAAAATGTGGTCAAAAGCGATTTGAATATTCTCAGAAATTGTAAAAATAAAATATCTGAAAAGAGTCATTTCAACCATTTTGGTAGTTCTAGTGTTAATATCCCATGCTAAATAAATAAATAAATATAAAACGTTCAATCCTTGGAATATACAAAAAGTAGAGAATTCAAAAAATTCTAAGAATACTAACGAGTGCTAGATATTACTGTTTCTTGCAAGAAATTGCGAGGAATGTTGTTTAAACTGGCCACGTAGAGGATTCTCGAGAAGAAACAGGTCTATTTACAAAAAGTCAAATGAGCGAAAGAAATAACAAATGAACGTACAATTTTAAAGTCACTTTTTAGAGGGAGAATTTGATTCTGCTTGATTCGTTTAATGTTAATATCCCATGTTAAATAAATAAATATAAAACGTTCAATCCTTGGGCCATACAAAAATTCGAAAAATTCGAACAGCACTAACGAATGCTAAATGTCACCATTCCTTGTAAGAAATTGCGAGGAATGTTGTTTAAACTGGCCACGTAGAGGATTCTCGAGGAAGAAACGCGTCTGGCACGAGTATGTCGGTCGAATCACGCGGTAATACTACTTAACTCTATCACGTGCAGATTTGGTAAGTGCGTGCGAGTGCGGTGGCGAGGAAACGCGTGACGGTGCACGAGGAGGAATCCCATTTAATTCCATTCCGGTCGCATTTCGTAAAGCTGCACGGTATTTACGGAAGTACGCACGGTGCTTCGATAATTCCATTTACCGGGTCCGTCTGCGCCGGCACGTGGTCCGTGGGAATCCTGCTGCATTTAAAACAGCCCGCCACCGAACGCAATCAAGACACGAGTCAACAGCCGTGGATTTCAACGGAGAACCGTAGTTCCTTTCGTCAGGAATTTTCTCCTGATAAATCATTACCATACGATGGTGGATTCTTCTTTTGTTTCATAGACTATTCTTTCATAGAGAACACGATACTACCTTTTCCATCCAAAGTGTTATAGTATTGTTAAAAATAAAAATTATACAGGTCAATGATGCGGAGGACATTTATTATATATCCTATGTCGTCTTCGAATTTTCTTCTGATAAATCATTACCATACGATGGTGGATTCTCCTTCTGTTTCATGGATTATTCTTTCATAGAGAACACGATACTACCTTTTCCTTCCAAAGTGTAATAGTATTGCTAAGAATAAAAATTATACACGTCAACGAGGTGGAGGAGATTTATATATCATGCGTCTTCTTCGAATTTTCTTCTAATAAATCATTACCATACGATGGTGGATTTTTCTTTTGTTTCATAGACTATTCTTACATAAAGAATACGATTCTACCTTTTCCTTCGAATGTGTTATAGTATTGCTAAAAATAAAAATTATACAGATCAACGATGCGGAAGAGATTTATATATCCTATGTCTTCTTTGAATTTTCTCCTAATAAATCATTACCACACGAAGGTGGATTCTTCTTTTATTTCATAGACTATTATTTCATAGAGAACTCGATACCACCTTTTCCTTCGAAAGTGTTATAGTATTGCTAAGAATAAAAATTATACAGGTCAACGATGCGGAGGAGATTTATATATCCTGTCTTCTTCGTTTATCACCGCGTGTCATATATTTTCTCCGTGTTTGCATATAGGAGTCGTTTTCTGACCTGCTTGGCTCCAAAGTAGATCAGACTCTACTCTTTCACGATAAATATCGTATTCTTACATTTTACATCTCTTACGTTTTATTTCGCTATAATCTCTCAAAAGAAAGAATTCTCATAAAGCACTAGAACTACCGAATCAGTGGATACGCTTATCTTCAGACAATTCGAAAAGAAAATTCCAAGATTATACCTTAAATTTGGAAATCAACGATTTTAGGAGAGTAATTTTGTCTACGCAAGATTTCATCGAAATGTTTCATTGAAATTTTGGCTATATCAGACTCGAAACCCGAGGTACTCGAGGCCGAGCCCTCGATCAAGCTTTTTCATCGCAACAGACGTCGACACGTTGCACAATGGTGAATTTATTCAGCGATTCGTTTGCATCTGCTTAGACGCGAAATCGTCGTCAAAGGGCGGGGACGAGAGGCGCGTAAAAACGCATACGAGTGGTGTAACGCGTTAGACGCGAGACAGAGAAAGAAAGAGAGAGGAGAGAGAGTAGAGGGAGTCCTCCTGTGGACATCTCTGGAAGAAAGGCACGGGGTTGTCATGGCGACCGCGCTGAATTCCATAGACACACGCATCCCCCGGGCAGGGGTGAGCTGCACACGTTCTACGTTCCTGATTGGGCGTTATTTTTTTCCCGATAAGGGTGCACATGCCTTTCACGGAGCCCTTTCGATCGTATCTGCGTGTGAGTGCGTGCGCTCCACGGTGTGGGTGGTCTCCAGATTTTAGGGTGGATGGATTTCTTCGTCTCACGTGTGCCTTTAGTTCTTTTGTGACCTCCCGCGACGTATACACCTACTTACTCGTCCGTCGATCCAGCTTAATCTCGTCTTCCGACCAGCATCCACTCGTATTACCTTTCAAAGTGCCGCGGATACCTTCGAGTGAATTTTAAGAATTTTCCGACCAGTAGCAACTGTCGTAAGTATCGAAATCGAAATCTCTTCTGTGCCACGAGTCGACGAATTTAAGTTAACGCGATGAATTTAAGTTAACGCGACGAATTCAAGTTAACGCGACGAATTCAAGTTAACGCGACGAATTCAAGTTAACGCGACGAATTCAAGTTAACGCGACGAATTCCATAAATTTACACGAAATACTAAGAAAAACACAGAATTCTTCTCAGTTGATATCTTTTTCTATTTTCATTTCCATCCCAACGTACGTTAGTGTCTAAACGACCCTGATTCGCAAATATCGGGTCACTCGAAAAGTGCACCGTTAGATGCAAGATTTATTCTAAGATTTTGTTATTCTTTATTGTTCCAGTAAAAAATTTTAATCGTTCAATAGGGCACATTTTATTTCAACGTATCTCCTATACATCGGCCATATTCAAATACGCTAACTCTCGATTTTCATTTAGTTTTATACAATTGTAAAAAGTTGAAAGTCTCCGGTCACCTATGACCACCATGCCGTCACTGAAGAAACCGTTGACAGTCATATATGACCACCATGGCAGTCAAAGTGTTAATATTGTATAATTGGAAGAACTCACCCGTCAAATTGACGAGTCCCGTAAATCTACTGTTAAAATCAATCGGAGCTAGGAACATACTCATGCTGTTACTCGTGTCGTCTCGGAAAGCTCTCAATGAAAAGCTGCATGGAGCATGGCTCTAAATCCAGCAGAGCTGTTCATGCACGGCTACCTGGAAACACTGGGAAACGAATCCTGGAAATCAATCAAACGGTCCTCCCGGAAGCCTCAAGGACGCTAGCCATTCTTCAGGCCGGTGTGACAAGAACGAGCGTTCGGTTCGAATTCGACGGATAGGGGCGGGAATGATGCCGGTCCATTTCGCATCCTGTCGCCGGAGGAATTCCGCGGATGCCGAAGACGGGCCCCGCCGCGGAGGCGTGTTTATTTGGCCGGAAGTCCGTTCATAAATCTGGCTGTTTTCGAGTCTCTCCGGTGAAATATGATAATAGATGCGAGAGCGATGGAGGGCTGTCTGGCGAGAAGGTAAATCCCGGCGAAACGAGAGAGCCACAGTCCGGAGGGCTAACCTTCGCGAGCACTTACCGCTCCCTTTGCCCCGTTCCGCACCTACAGAGGTTGAAAGTAACCCGCCACCTCTTCCTTCAACCCTTTCTACCCCTATCTCTCTCTCTCCGGTTCACCCTGTCGGATTCCCGGGCATAAGTTTCCCTGAGAAAGTTTGCGGATTACTCATGCGGATGCCGCGGTGCAACGTATCACCGAGTGAACTCGTTGGATAAATATGTCTCGTGGCTTCTCCATGCTTACCTCCTTCTCCAACCCTTCCCTTTTCACTTTCTTCCCTTCTCTTTCCCTTTCTTCCCTTCTCTTTCCCTTTCTTGCGCGTTTATCCTGTCTTTGATGAGCCTCGGTCGATGGATTTACGCTTTGCGCTGTTTTAGGGTCTAATTCCGATTTTTCGTCAACTTTCCAAGTTATTAAAACGAAATCTGTATGTCTCGTAAATAATTTAGAAACTCAGCGCAATCGGAGGTTCTTCCACAGTCAGAAGAAGCAACTCTAAGTTTTTTTTTTTTTAAGTGATAAATTCAATATAACTTCAGGATAACTTCAATAATGTCTCCTTAAAATCTCTAGAATATACGATAAACGATCTGTATACAGGAATCACGATAATATCCTTCTTTATTAACCTCTTGGACTACAACCACGAGTGAGATTCGTGGCAAAGAATTTGTGCCCTAAGCGAAAACCACGAGTCTGATTCGTGGTAAAAAAATTCTGCCTAGGCGTCTAATAAACACTATTTGTCGCCAAACGTTGTTTATTATTTCACAATTCTCTTTGTAATATATACTAAAAATATATACAAAATATACACGTTACAAGAATTATACATTTTACGCTAGTTTGAGCACAAGAACAGCTAAATGACACGGCGCACGATCGAATTTCTCGTCTATTATGGCTCGTACAATCGAAAGATTGCTTGTAGGTCAAAGGGTTAACTAGAGACGCTATTTGGTGATAGTATGTATTATATAAAAATTCATCGATCCTCTTGTTTCTTCTTCGGTTCACGTAAAGCGTAATACAAACGCGATTCTTATTTATCGCTTCGCGGAAATCGCAAGAATCCTCCTAAAAACCCGACAAAATGTATAGATAAATTCTACAGTGTCTAAAGTAAAATTAGCCTATTTTCCTGGAGCATCGTAAGAATCATAAATACCGTTCTGGCGATAAAAAGGGTGGAAGAGAATTTTACAGCAGGAGCGCAGCGTCATCCACGCGGCAGCGTATTCAGCCTCTGCACCCTTTTTGTTCCGCTCAAATATACATTGCCGCTTCTTGTTATCCCTCTCCATCCCTCTCATTTGAAGGAGCGCGGCGTTAAGTAGAGGCAGGGTCAGGTTAAGGCAGGTCGTGACTCATAGCCCCTCGCGTTGGTTAACCGAGCTCCGTCGTCTTCCTCCTTCTTCCTCTTTCTCCGCTTCGGCCTCGTCCCGCCAAACCGAGAATTCCTCCTCCTTTCCTACTTTCTCACTGCCTCTCCTCCTTTCACCCGTTGCCATTCGTTCCGCAATCTCTTTAAGACTTTAGGGCGCCGCGGCGAAGGGTGCGAGAGGCAGATGAGGTAGAGTATTAATAAAAACTCGCATCGCATCTTATCATCCCCCGAGCCGAGCCCTCTCAGCCATCGCCACCACGTGGAAAATGCTTACCCAACGCCGCTCTCGCCCTTTATCTCTGTCACTCTTACCCCCGGAGAGAATATTGTTTAAACCCCGGACGACATTACCCCGGCGTGCTTGATTTACGCGACGCGATCCGCGGTTATTTACGTATCAAGATTCTTCCCGATTTTTATGCAATTCGCCTGTCCCCGCGTTCAACGTTCTCGATGTATCGACGTTGACGAGGGAGCACTCTGACTTCTGATCGATGGGTTGAAGTATTTGTTGCGTGACTGTTATTAGGGGGAGATTGGACTTTGACGAAAGCAACCGCGTTGATCGGTGTATAACATCGGCGAATTTTTGGCATATTTTTTAGAATCGTATTTTGTACCTTCGAAGAAATTTAAAAGAAAATTCTTTTGAATCGATTTTCTACACTCGAATTTTCGTACTTTCGAAGAAATTTAAAAGAAAATTCTTTTGAATCGATTTTCTACACTCGAATTTTCGCACCTTCAACGAAATTTAAAAGAAAATTCTTTCAACTCAAGTAAAAGTGTTTAGAAAAATTATTTTTCGCAAACTCATTCGTCGTCTATAACACCGGGAAATTTTTGGCAAATTTTAAACACTCGAATTTTCATAGCTTCGACGAAATTTAGGAGAAAATTCTTTTGAATCGATTTTCTACACTCGAATTTTCATAACTTCCACGAAATTTGAAAGAAAACTTTTTCAAGTCGTAAAAGTGTTTAGAAAAATTATTCTTCGTAAACCCAATCGAGTATATAACATCAGGGAACTTTTAGCAAATTTTCTAACACTCAAATTTTCATACCTTCCACGAAATTTGAAAAAAAATTCTTTTAAATCGCAAAAGTGTTTAGAAAAATTACTCTTCTCAAATTCATTCGTCGATAATTAAATAAAATCTCGACTCCTGTCGCCGCGTGAAACGAGAATTTCGTGAAATCAATCGCGATGAAGAATCCCACGGAGAAACCACCCTCTGCGTGAAACTACCAGAAAGCAATAGAACCGACGATACGTCTAGGTCGAGGAGGAAGCGTAGCTAGAATGGACGCGCGTGTAGGTCGACTTTAACGGTCTGCCATTAAGAGAAAGTTCTGGCCGGAAGTGGGTGGCGGTTTAAGTCAGGCGGGGTGGATGAAACCGCGTGGATGATGAGCGAGCCGAAAGGGGTGGCTGGTCGGAGCGAGCGAGCGAGGAAAACAGAGAGAAAGAGAACAGCGGAGCGTAGGAGAGAGAGAGGGAAAGAGACGGGGGCGGGGAAAGGGGCGAGAGTGTGTGGGGGTAGTTGGCGCGGGGTGGAGAAAGTGGGTAATGGAATTTCGAGAGCGAGAGTCGAGGACAAAATGGCTGGCACGCTCGGTGCTTTCGGAGCGAGAGAATGAGCGAGGGTGGAATGGCAGTCGGAGGGGTTGTAGGTTAATTAATTCCGGGACATAAACCCACCCCTCTGTCTGCCTCCGTCTTTCTCTCTCGGACAAACTACGTGCTGTCGTACCGCATAGAGAACATGGCTCCGCTTCATAAACTATTATCAAGCGCAAGGTCGCGCTTAAATTGTGCCACTCTGCACAGTTTAAAGGGACCCAGTCGGAAGGATATTTAAACCCCGACCTAATAAAGCTCTCGCCAGGACGAGAAACCAAAGTTTCGGTTGGAAATTCCTCGATCCGGCTTCTACGTGGTATATCTTTTTCCCTATGATTTCTCGAAGCTTTTTATTCCATTTTCAATTCCCAAATTAGACACTTTTGATCTTTGTACTTTGAGCGGAAAGGTAATATAGTTTAGGACAAAAATTTGATATGGGATTTTTAATTGATACCCGAATTGAAATATACTTTGGATCGTTTGATAACTTTCCGTTAATCTACTTTCACGACGTTGATATAAAAAAGAAGATATAGAATAATTAGTAGAAATATTGCTGCAAGGGATCCAGTCAGAAGGATATTTAAACTGGGACCTAATAAACCTCTCACCAGGATAAGAAACCAAAGTTTCGGTTGAAAATTCCTCGATCCGGCTTCTACGTGGTATATCTTTTTCCCTATGATTTCTCGAAGCTTTTTATTCCATTTTCGATTCCCAAATAGGACACTTTTGATCACCATACTTTGAGCGGAAAGTAATATAATTTAGGGAAAAAATTTTATAAGGGATTATTAGTTGAAACCCGAATAAAAATATACTTTGTATCGTTTGATAACATTCCGCAAATGTACCTTGCTAATGTACCTTCACGACATCGATGTGAGAAAGAAAATAGAATAATTGGTAGAAATATAGCTGCGAGGATAATAAATTTCGACGTTCAGAGATAGAAATGAAAATCTATCGAATAAATTTCGAATTTTCAAGAGGCGCCGGGCTCCGCCTGCCCCATATGCTATGGTATTCTTCGAGATGGATCCGACACGGCGATTTCCCATGTAAATGTATACGAACATTCATCAGAGGCCATTGTAATGGCGTCTCGGGCTGCACACGCGAGAACGTATTTCGACTTGGCTCGTTTATTGCTTATCGCGGAATCCTCGGAGAAGCGTCGCGACGGCGTAGGGCGCCACGCACCGGCGCTACGTCGCTGGCACCCCTCGTTTGTGATTGAATACGTAATCTACGGTGCTTTCGCGGCCAAGTTGCCGATACTTGCCGATAAATCGTCCCGTATGTGAAATATCTTGAACTGCTTCCATACCGATACGATCGACAAGAACGTAATCATCCTTCTTCTTTTATTTCCACCTCTACACCCGTATCCTCGCCAAAACACTGCGCGAAAATTTGATTTTTAATACCGGTCACGGTTACGAAGAATTTGCACGTAAATAGCACGGCCGGATCGTTATCGGTAATTTATTTGACAACTTAATACCAACAGAAGACCGCGATAAAAATTAGAACGCGATAAAAAAAAAGCAAAGCGAACGAAACCGATGCTTCTTGGATACTTTATCGACCAAGACCGTTTCAACGATCTAGAAATGATCAAACCGGGTGTCGTTGATCGGCAATACACCGGTAATTAAAGTTAACAAGAACGACGGGACTGGATTACCCTCGGAGTTCGCCAAAATTTCCATTCCCAGCGAAATTACACCTTACAGCGTTATTTATGAATTATTATAAAGAGTCCGTTCCAAAAATCCTGCGATTCTTAATTTACGCCATAGGATAATTTAAAACCGGGTATATCGTGAGATTGCCGACGAACTCGGGTTCGTAATGTATGCAGCGAGGCTGCGTTAAAGGATACGGTTTCGTAAAGAGTAAAAATCGTCCGAGGCTGGTCTGGTTATTTTCGGTAATTATTTTAACGCGGACCGAAATTATTGCGATTTTTTATACGATGCAAATAGTCGTTATAAGGTTACACAGCGGTAGTGGAACAATTACCAACCCCATCTTGGGATATAAGGAAGCGAGCGCGTTGCGTTACAACGAATAAGCATTGCGAGTGTTTAACCCTTAATTGGATTACAACGAATTTCACCGACAGACGTAGGTAATTCGATTACGATCTCCTGGCGTCGAAGCCATAAATCGAGGGGCCATTTCGCCAGGCGGACGACCCGGTAATTATTTGGATGGCGTTTGTCGCGAAGGCGATCGCGCGTATGACGTGTCCCCGAACCACGCTAATTAAATGTTCCCTCCTATCTTTTATCAATTTTTAACCAGTCACCGATCACAATCGTCCACGCTCGCATCTGCGTATACTCTTTATCGGACACCTGCCCCGTGATCTCGTTCTTGCGACGCGACGCCACCACCGTTTCTTTTCCCTGCATTCCGACGCAACCGCTCCGACTAATTTTTCACCGCGTCCTTTTTTATCCCCCAATTTATCAACCGTCTGCCTTCTCTTCTTAACCGCGGAAACATCCGAATTTCCTTTCAATCTTCCGTTCGTTAATTTTCTTTCGCGGTGTAGACGGTATTTATGGGTGGATTCGGTAAATCGTTTCGACAGTTTGCGATTCTCGATTCGAAATACTTAGGTCAGAATTTTGGATAAAAGTAAGGACGATATTTATTTGATATTTACATAAGAATCTCGATCCTTTGAATATCTTAACTATATAACACGTGCACCCTCGAAATATAACGTCTGTCGAATCTAAATTTCCCAAATTTCGCTTCGGCTTTTTCATTTATTCTCGCCTTATGAACGACGCGCAAGAACCGCGTTTTCCGATTCAAAAAATTTAAGTTAGAATCCTCGATAGAGATAAGGACGACGCCTAATATCTACCGAAGAATTTCGATGCTTTGAAAATCTCAACTGTATTCCACGTGCACCCTTGAAATTCAACGTACCTCGAATCGCAAATTTCCCAAATTTAGCTTTGGCTTTTTCATATATTTTCACCATATGGACGACTCGGAAGAACCGCAATTTCCGATACGAAAAATTTAATTTAGAATTTTGGATACAAATAAGGACACCCCTAAGATTTACCTAAGAATCTTGTTCCTTTAAAAATATCAACTGTATTCAACGTGCACCCTCGAAATTTACTATCCCTGGAATTGCAAATTTCCCAAATTTCGCTGCGGTTTTTCCATCTATTCTCACTTCTTCTCAGGAACCGCAACTTCCGATTCGAAAAATTTAATTCAGAGTCCTCGATAGAAATAAGGACGATGCCTATTTAAAATCTACCTACGAATCTCGATCCTTTGGAAATCCCAATATTGCACCCTCGAAATTCAACATCCCTCGAATAGTAAATTTTCCGAATTTCGCTTCGGTTTTGCCATCTATTCTCACTTCTACTCAAGAACCGCGACTTTCAATACGAAAAATTAAATCCAGAGTCCTCGATAAAAATAAGGACGATGCCTATTTAAAATCTACCTACGAATCTCGATCCTTTGAAAATCCCAATATTGCACCCAGGAAATTCAACATCCCTCGAATCGGAAATTTCCCGAATTTCGCTTGGTCTTTTCGCGCAAGAGCCGTGATTTCCACGTGTCGAAGAATAAGGGTGGAAGCGCTGTGTGATCGACGCTGTCGAGGAGCGGCGTGGTCGTGGACGTAACGCGAAATAACGCGTGGCTCGAGGACCGTTGGCAGGGCCCTCGATAATGGGCGAAATTTGCATAGGGGACGTTCGTTCATTATTCAAATCGAATTATGTCGGCCGATTGACACGTTCTCAGGTGGTGGCTTTTCAAATTGCCGACAAGGCCGCCGGGGGTCCTCGACGCGCGAGACGTCGTGAGAGAGCGACGCATTTGCATACGGAATTGAACTCTTCCATTCGCCGGGTACCTCGACCCTCCACACGCTTCGGCTCCAACGAAATTCGTCGGGGACAGATCGAGAGAGGAGAGGGACCGGAGAGACGTTTCTTTCAGACGCGCGCAGGCTGCTTGGCAAATTATTACCAAGGTTTTGCTTGTTACGCGTTGCGTTCTCGCTTTCAATCCGTTTGCCTCCGAGGAGCGGCCTCCTGTGAACCAGAATCCGAGGAAATAGTGATCTATCGACGATAACGTTCTGACGAAATATCTCCATTGCTATCGATTTTAATCGAGATATCGTGGAAATTTACTCGGGAGCGTGGAACCTCTCTATTCCGAATTTTCTTGAAATCTTTTGTGCTGTATTTAACACTCGGTTTACGGACGATTTTTGTATTCATATTTCTACGGGTATCTGTTTAATTGTGAGGCAAAGGAAATCACGTATTTTCTTAAAAAATTAAATTTAAAAAGAATTATAATACTAATAGTTTTAATATAAGTTAACCAAATGTGTTATTATTGTATAATTGAAGCAACCTATCCGTCAAATTGACGGGTTCCGGAAACCTAGTGTTAAGTCTGTCTTCGCTAACAAGATTAGCAAAATGAGTAAGAATATTATTGTAGTATGGGATATTTTCTGACCATGTATTCGTAGCTTTACGAAGGCTACCCAGAGAGCGAGGGCCCAAAATGCAAAGGCCAGGTCAATCGGAAAACTCTGGGCGATGCATCAGGCCCACTTTGACTACCACGTCGAAATCAGAACGCCATGGGTGTATTTTTATTATTCAAAGCATATAATGGCAAAATAATAATAAACTGGTGATATAAGACAATATTCTTACCCAATGGAAACAAAAATTTTTAATTTTTAATTGTTCAATTGTTCAATTTCTATTTCGAAGTATCTTCTAATCAGCGACTATATTCAAATGCACTAACTGTCGCTTTTCATTCGATTTTTGCAATTGTAAGAAGTTGCAAAACGGTCACCTACGGTCACCAATGACCAATGTAATAGTCAAACACGTCGAACGTATTTCAAATGTATTTGGTCATGTTAAGGGAAGCATCGGAAAGTGTGAGCATGATGGAAAAAATAATATAAAAGGAACAAGAGCAGTCGAGATAGGACTTAGTTATAATTGGTTAGAATCGAGTGTAAAGTTAGTCAGTGTTGAGTGTTATAGATGATGTTCGTGATTTTCGAGTTGTAGTTGAAATAAGTAAAGAATAATTCGAGTCCTTATCGTCTTCCACACATTTCCATTATTAATTTACTTAATCAACAAACTATCATAGTCCAACCTCCACATCACAGAAATAAATTCAGAAATACGCGTAACCTCTTTTCTTCTCTCCACAAACTCTCTCGAATAAAAGAATAATAGAGTTAAATCCCCTTTCGTGTAAACTCGTATCGATATTACTTCGAATCATGAAAACAGATAACCAAAGAAATTAAGAGACAATAGGATACTTGGTTCCACTTGAACCCGTCACTCGCTCGATCCTCCGACTAATCTTCCACGACGATCGTGCTAATTAACCGGCGTGATTATTTCAAAAATATCCATCTCCGGGCAGGCATTCACGGTGATTCGTCACAAGCATTATGAATTACCGTTCTCGCAATCCTCGATGTATCAACGACGTTTTAATCACTCGTTGCGCAACTCCGTTACGAAAACTTAAATAGGGATATAGCCGGTCTGTTCGATTTACGAAATACGTCTCTTGCTACTCGCTAAAAGATAGAGAAAAAGAAATTGTCCCGATGAATCTGCAAGATCGCGCGACCGTAGATCTTTCATCTATTGTCCAGGTTCCAAGAAACCTGTACACGCGTGATGTTAATTAATGTAAAGGCGCAACGTAACAAACATATGTGCACGCTCGCACATACACGCGCAGTTGTCTGATCCCGATCTCGCAATCTTGATATCATTGTTCGCGAGGAATTGCATATTCAATAGCTTCGAGAAACAATTATAACCGTTATCTGTCTCAGGCCTATTCATAGCTATCTCAATCCCATTCCGCGTGTGCAAGCGTGGAAAATGCGAGATACTGTACGCTTTCGTCCAATTAACCCCTGGCTCTTAAATGTCAGTAACTAGCCGGCTGGAAGTCGACTTTTTTCTTGCTATTTTAATCGCCACTCGATTCACGCTTATCCGGCCACCATCGACGCGCTTATCTGGATATAATAGCAATCGGAAATTTTACTATCGTTCTGGGAAATTATACGCCGATTATTCATTTCTATCGAGCTATTAACGCGAGTATTAACTCTTCATACCCTTTTCGTTTTCTTTCTTTCTTTCTTTCTTTTCTTTCGGCGATATTCAACGCTTTCTTTCCTTTTTTTCTTTCCTTTTCCTCGTTTCTCTGATATCTTTCAACGTTCGAATCTATTCCTTCGTTGTTTCTTATTTCTTGCATTGTTTCTTATCAAATCTATACCTTCGTGCCTGTGATTCTTAAGAATATTTCTCTCTCGTTGTTTCTTAACGCGCCAGTGGTTTCCGTGTAAATATTTCTTCGTCTCAATCTATTTTTTCACCGATCCTCTGCTCGCGATTCTGTTATCCTACGAAACAGGCGTAAATCGCTCCGTTTCATTTCCATAAATTAACGCGAGCGTTAAATATACACGGAATGGATACGGAAGATAATTGCTCGCGCCGCGTCGGGCTACGAAGACGAATAAAAATATGAAAATAAAATACCCGGGTATTACATAAACGAGGCTCCTGTCGATTCCGTGATACCCGGGAACAATGCAAAAAGGTAAAAACATACGTAATAATTTAAACACCTTAATTGCGGCACGATGATCTAAGAGGCTGCACGCGATGCGCTATTATAACAACCTGATTCGAGATACACGTACGAGTTGCAATAAGATTCAGCGAGGAACAGACAGATTAAAGCCGATTTAATTACCAAAACAAATAACATTGCACGCTGTTATTCGTGTTACGCGTGGATATCGACTTCGTCGAATTTAAATGTAAATATCTTCTTCCATCTACAAGCTGCCGTTTGAAATTCAGAGTTCGCGGTGTAAAAATGAAAATTTCTTACTTCCGAATAGAACAGAGACGATTTAATTTCTAATTAAAATTCTATCTCGCCTAGAATACGTAATCCTGTGAATTTACATTCCAAACGACGCGAATCTTTTTAATATACACCATCCATGTCGCGGAATTTCGTAGTGTCAACAAATAACGATTTTTTGTGGATAAAATGATTATTTTTAATTATCAACGACACATCGGATAAATTTAACGCGATTTAAATTTCACGATAACTCCTTCGTTTCTCTGATCTTCCATTCGCGAGCAACAACTTTCCGTTGCTCGATTACCATTCCCAAGGCGGACTCGGTGTACTTATTTACCTGCAGCACCCGCGCATTACGTTTTATCAGGAAGCAGAGGCGAGCAGATACGTTGACACGTGCATACATTAGGAGGCAAACATCTGTCGGTGGGCAAAGCGTGATAGACGGCCCCAACAGGGTTGCACAATGGCCGAATACCACCTTGAGAGCCCGAAGGCCTCTATACACCCGGAAATGTTCCAAGGTTGCGGATGAAAGACCTTGGAAAAACAATTTATTTCGTCATTGTCACGCAGCCTTTGATGCAGATCATGTAACTCGAACCGAACTGGAGCATGCTTTGCAAACAGTTACGCAGACAATGGCTTTGTTGGTGGATTTCGTGGAATTTGGTAGATCAGCCAGAGAGAATAATTAAATACCCGTGTTCATCAAGCGGTAAATTTCTCGAAAATCATCGCACCGAGTTCAATTCAAAACAGAGAGAAATATTTCAATCGTTGCAATAGAGAATCGTGAATTTTTTTACGCGAAATTAATACCTATTTCACACAAAACAGTTCGTTTACTTTATTCGGATAATATTTATCGTTTAGAAATCCTATTTATTTCACCGTTTATCTTATCGATATCTAATAACATTTAGAGATTAAATTTCAAAGATTCGTGATTTTCTATTGCAGCGATTGAAACATTTCATTTTGTTTTGTCTATCGAAAATCATAGCACCGAGTTAATATTTTCGATAGGCAAAACAGAGAGAAATATTTCAATCGCTGAAACAGGAAATCGTGAATTTTTTTTCGTGAAATTAGTTCCCATTCCAAACGAAGCAGTTCTTTTACTTTATTCCGATTATATTTATCGTTTAGAAATCCTATTTATTTCGCCGTTTATATTATAGTTATCCAGCAGCAATTAAAAAACGAGAGACTGAATAAAAAAAATTCGCGATTTTCTATTGCAGCGATTAAAATATTTCTCTCCGCTTTGCATATCGAAAATCATAGCACCGAGTTCATTTCTTTGATAGGCAAAACAAACAGAAATATTTTAATCGCTGCAATAGAAAATCGCGAATTCGTTAAATTCTCGTTTTCTAATGACATATATTCGAATAATAATGAGAAGATAAACGGTGAAATAAATAGGATTTCCAAGAGATAAATAAAATCCGAATTAAGTAAATTAACTCTGCTTACTACGATATGTCAGTTTCACGGAATGGGAATTAATTTCACGTTAACCCGGCTTTCGAATAATTTCACGCTCCACTCGAAGAAATAATTATTAACGGAAATGTTTCGTCATAATCGAGCAGATGAGAGGTGCCTAACGGGACCATAGAAACTTCCAGTGGCATTTATTCCACCCTGTTTCTTACAGCGTGAGATACGACGAGCTAAATGATTTACATATAATAACTCTATTCGCCCACCTGGAAGAAGCAGTAGTGCCTATTATGCATATATTCACGCACGTGTGTCCCAGCCATTTAAAAAATTAAAAAAAGGAAAATGCCTCGCTCGCACGATCTGACTGCATCGGAATAAATTAAGATTAAAACGCAAGAATTAATATATCAACGATCCTATCGTTCTTATTCACAATATACAGTTATCCGCATTGCTTCTCGTTTACGATTCAAAGCAACACGAGAGGAACGCGAGAAGTCAGTCTAGATATTTTACAGATGAACGATTTAAAAATTCAATTCTCCCTATCAATTAATCTCGGACTTCTGTACTTCTCTTGCTCTCTTTGATATTTAAAAAATATCTATTATTATATTATTTATCGCAAATTTGTTTAACCCTTTCGATACTTTTCCAAAAAATGTAATTATGAATTTATGATATATAGTTTAAGTTCGGAGGTATATTATATAAAAGAAAAAAGTTAAAATATTTATTCATATGTTTTCCCAATCCTGCTTGCCTTTTTTTGATATAGAAAACATATTTCTGATAAAGTACAAAAAATCAAATATTCTTTTAACTTTCTTATAAAGATTTTTTATCCTTTTAATCCTTTGACTACTGTGAGCGCCTATAGACGCTCTCAGTATCACAAACGCAAAATTTATGAGTGTCTATAGACACCCACAGTAGTCAAAGGATTAACAAACATGGGTGATATGGAAGTATATGAAAATTTCCAATGTTCTTCATTTTTATCCATTGCAATAATTATTTTCCTTTGTCAAATTTAGTCTTCTTTTTCTACGAGATTGCGAATGAAAATTCTATATATTTTAATTCGAATTATTTCAACCTTTTAATCGCACGCTGTCGTTGAAATTATCCAACGCGGAGAAGGGAAATAAATATTTCGAGCTGTCGCGCATTAATTTTCGACGCGGAAACCAAAACGAAGGCGTATGGTGTCCCCTGGAATGGTATTTCATTCCGGCGGAACAGATCCTCCAAGTTGCGAATGATTCGGGGCTAAATTTATTCCTCGAGGAAGACCAAAATCCTTAAATTTACTGCTTCGATCTTACCTCGGTCCTTACAGAATCCCCACGGTAAACGAGATTCGATGAGACCATGTACCAATGAGATCGATAGTCTCTCCCTACGGATGGTACTGGCTTCCACGCCTGTAAGCATGCAACTCGAACTACTCTTGCGTGCAGAGATCTGTTGCCTGAAAGGATGCTGCCATCTTGTTCAGGCTGCAACCGTGCGATCATGTTGCAGGAGTTACGTAAAAAACTCCGGTGCGAAGAATAATTTTAAAAAATACCACGAATAAAACAAGCACATCGGTTCACTTCTAGTCGATAATTTCGCGTAAGAATAGCAAAACTGATTTATATAATAATTAAGTAATTAAATTCGCGTTCTGAAAAGTCTCGAACGTTTTCACGAATATCCCGACGAACGACGAACTAATTTTTAGAATATTTTACAAATTGAATTCGCCTTTTGAAAAGTCTGGAAGTCTCCAGGAGTATCACAACGAACGACGAAACGAATAACAACGCTATGTAAAAATCTCCGGCGCGGAAAATAATTTTTTAAAATATCACGAAGAAAACAAGTAGCTCGGTTCACTTCTAGTCGATAATCTCGCGTAAGAATAGCAAAATTGATTTATATAATAATTTACAATTTAAATTCGCGTTTTGAAAATTCTCGAATGTTTTCACAAGTATTACAACGAACGACGAAGCGAATAACAACCCTATGTAAAAAATTCCGGCGCGGAAAATAATTTAAAAAAATACCACGAAGAAAATAAACACCTCAGTTCACTTCTAGTCCATAATCTCGCGAAAGACTGGCCGAACTGACTTGAAAATTAATTTAAAAATTAAATTCGCGTTCTGAAAAGTCTCGAACGTCTTCACGAATATCCCGACGAACGACGAACTAATTTATGTAATAATTTATGTATTAAATTCGCGTTTTGAAAAGTCCCGGAAGTCACCAGGAGTATCACAACGAACGACGAAACGAATAACAACCCTACGTAAAAATCTCCGGCGCGGAGAATAATTTTAAAAAATACCACGAAGAAAACAAGTACCTCGGTTCGCTTCTAGTCGATAATCTCGCGTAAAGCTAGCAAAACTGATTTACATAGTAATTAACTAATTAAATTCGGGTTCTGAAAACCTTCCGAACGTCTCCACGAATATCCCGATGAACGACGAAACGAATAACGATCCGATTTCATAAACATACCCGTAAAATAAAATACAGATGGAAAAAAGAAAAATATGTCGGAAATGGTAATTAATCGAGAGTATCCCGACGAACGAGGAAGCGAATAACTATCCGACTTCCTAAATACACGCGTAAAATGAGATAACAAGGTTTGCAAGTAGAAAAGAGAAAAATGTGACGGAAATGGTAATTAATCGAAGCCGGCGACTGGTTTGGAGTAAATACAGGAAAATCCATACGCGATCTCAGGGGAGCCGTAGAAGTTGTTGCACAGACACGGTCTAGACGCGGGCGCAACAAACTCGGTTAACCCCGAGTTACGATTCATCCCCGACTTTTCCTAGGTTCCCGGTGCTGGCGTGCACGAGAAGTACGTGGAAGAAGGCGGATGAATGCTGGTGGCTCGGCGGGGATGTTAAATCGTGCGGTAAATTCGCTTGCATTTCACTCTCTGCCGAAGCAGTCGCAAGTAATACGTCGTCCTCGTGGTAGTCGTCGTTCCCGTCGTCATGGAGGGCGTAAGAGGAACTTGGAGCTATTGGAACGGGGTCGAGCCGAAGGTCTCGAGATAGAGGCGGAGGGTGGGTTCCAAGTCTGATCAGTTTATAAGCGCACATTGAGTTATTGGTAGCTCATCTGCCCCGTCGATATCCGACTGGATGGCTGTTCTTCGTCCTCTCTCCTGCCACCGAGGCGAATCCTCTCGCGGACGATGGTGTTCCAAAGAAAACTTCCATCCCTTCGTCGCGCCACGGACAGACAAACGGGATTATCCGCAAAATCGTCCCGCGATACGCCATTTTGCGGTCGTTGAGAATCTTTCGATCAAACGGTCGACGTGGAATAAAAATATATAAGAATCTTAGACGCAGAATATAATCTTTGGGAACTGCTAATTGTCATAACAGCTCATCTGCTCCGTCGGTATCCGACTATATGGCTATTCTTCCTCCTCTCGCGGACGATAATGATCCAAAGAAAACTTCCATCCCTTAGTCGCACCACAGACAGACAAACGGGATTATCCGCAAAATGTATTTTGCGGTTGCCGAGAATCATTCGATCAAACGGTCGACGTGGAATAAAAATATATAAGAGTCTTAGACGCAAGATATAATCTTCGGGAACTACTAATTGTCATGGTAGCTCATTTGTCCCTGTCGATATTCGACTGGATGACTGTTCTTCGTCCTCTCGCGGACAATGGTGTTCCAAAGAAAACTTCCATCCCTTCGTCGCGCCACGGACAGACAAACGGGATTATCTATAAGATCATCCCGCGATACGCCATTTTGCGGCCTCCGAGAATTTTCCGACCAAATGGTCGACATGGAATTGAAATACAAATAATTCTTAGATGTAGAGTAATTTTCGGGAACAACCAATTGTCATTGGTAGCTCATATGTTCCCGTCGGTATCCGACTGGATGAACTGTTTTTCGTCCTCTCACTTGCTCCTCTCTCCTGGTACACAGACGAATCCTCTCGCAGACGATGATATTCCAAAGAAAATTTCACATCCCTTCGTCGCGCCACGGATAGACAAACGGGATTATCCACAAAATCGTCCCGCGACACGCCATTTTGCGACCTCCTAGAATCCTTCGATCAAACAATCAACATGGAATCGAAACACATAAGATTCCTAGACTCAGTGTAATCTTCAGCAACTGCTAATTGCCAATTCGCGAATGAAACTTCGTTAAACGTTCCTCGTCCTCGTCGCGAAGATACGACGAGACTGCCGGAAGTAATTTTACTCGATATTAAACGAGCCGTTCGGCACTGCCGGCAGTTAGATAAAGATAAAGAATCGAGCGTTTGACTAATTTAAATAAACGTGTCCTTCATTATCCCGAGGAAAACGCGTATCTGGCGCGTGAAAATAACGACAATACTATGCAAAACCGTAACCGGTTGCGAAAACGCAATCGGGATATAAACGGAGAGAGATATAAACTGTTAAACTCCCGCCATTCGTCTGGCTGGCGAACCACGTGCTATCGAAATAAATATCGCGGTTCCACGGATGCGATCGATACGCATAATACTGGGAAACTCGGCCTGGCCGGATATCATTAATCGGTATTTTCTAATATACCTAAGTACACCAGGCTAATTTCGATAGGCTATCGTGAGGTAACTCTAACCGTATCGGGTCTCTCTCTGCTCTCTCTCGTTTGCCAGTTGTCCATATTGATAAGGTATCGAGTGACGGTGCAGAGAGCTGAATGAAACGCGTCCGCTCTGCCGAACCGATGATCTCATGCATAGAAACGGTAAATACGCGTGGTCTTGCGGCGGCAATCAATATCGAAACGGCAACGAAACGGCAACGAAACGGCAACAATATCGAACGGCAACGAAGGATAAAAAGGAAGAGGAAGGAAAGAGAGAAGCAGCTCGATTCGCTCCGCGCAAACAGGGGGCCGACCTCGTTTGATAAACGCGTTATTTAATAGTTCCAGTGCAAATACGATCTCCGAACTCGTAGCATCGATTAACCAGTCTCGGAAAATGGCCGCGTGGTGGTTGCTTAAAAGCCAGGCTCACGGCGACTGGGACAAATTAGACGAGCTTTCGAGGCAATTTCCAGGCAACAGGAACGAGTTAGAGCGCCGTAAACCCCGCGATATTTAGCGAAAAATTCAATCCCCGGGCTCGTGCACGGCCTCTTTATCCGCGGCCGATTGCCAGATGGGAAAGATAGAGGAGAATTAAGAGTCGGTGCCGATCGTTCCCGATAAATCGGACCGCGCGCGGCCGACGCAAATAGGACGAGTTACTCGGAGAGCAGTTGGATATTTTTGACGAAATACGAGCGCACTCGGCCCGATTAGATCTTAGAAAAAGGGGTGTATACCGAGAGAGGGGTGTCACCGGAGACTGGAACAATTATTCGCGGAACGGAACGGAAAGGAAAGGAACGAGGATCGCGCGCTGATTACGCGAGGCGATATTGCGAATCTTTTTTTTCTTTCAATCGGCTCGCCTCGAGACTGCGGAAGAAATCGAGAGGACGATACATTAGCGCAGCGATTACGAGGCATCGATACGCGAGGGGTGACTCTTCCGTTTACGAGGCCATTTTTCTTATTGTTTTCGCAGACACGACGCGGAAAAAGCGGCGAGCCCTGTTCCTGTTTCTATTCTCGTACGACGTAGACGTATAAATTTCAACCGGAGCTGTATTGAATTGCAAATGTTTGATTGAATTCGACCGTAATGGCGGAGGGGGTCGGACAGGGGGGTTTTAATATTTCCCATTCATCGGAACCCCGGTATTTATTCCATTAGTCTTTTTTCTCTCCGCCGATAAATACGCCGGCTACGTACGTAATACGTACTACAATGCCACTTGCCTATGCAGATCTTCAATTACTC
Organism: Euglossa dilemma; assembly: GCA_002201625.1. Lineage (NCBI taxonomy): Eukaryota > Metazoa > Arthropoda > Insecta > Hymenoptera > Apidae > Euglossa > Euglossa dilemma. Next base: position 742,829 of record NIJG01000038.1, on the reverse strand, counting down.
AACGTATCGGGGATCGATCATTTTCTCACGAAGTTTACTACGTAACCGGTCCCGAGTAAAAGGCTCTTGAACGTATGCACATTCGTAAGATGCTTATGCTATAAATATGGGCTGTAATTTCATGCTTTATTTTCCGACGGTTCAACGAGACACAGACGGTTCCGTGTCAGACATAAGAGTCTCTGCTACGTAACCACGTCTGCCGTCGAGCAACCCAGAGATCGCTTTACATTCGTCTTATCTGAATTTTATTCCGTGAAATAATTGTTCGAGATCCTAGCCGGTTGCTTCGCGCCTGTTCTTCTTGTTCTGTCCTCGACGACGCGACACGAAATTCGAGATGTCCGGTTCTCTCTCGTCGAAAAATTTACGACTAAAAGTCTACGACGAGTTTAACACTAGGTTTACGGGACCCGCCAAATTGACGGATAGGCTGCTCCAATTATACGATATTAACAGGTACAGTTAACTTATATTAAGTCTGTTAATGTTGCGATTATTTTCTAATTAAACCCATCATTTGTTTTTTAAAAGAAAATACGTGGTTTCCTGTACCCTTAAATCTGACGGGTGTCCATAGAAATAGGTATACAAAATGCGCTCGTAAACATTAAACATTAAAATTTATTAGCGATTAGGGATAATAACTTATTCCAGCGCAAATTTTTGAGGAATGTGTGTTTCCTCTGGAAATTGCAGGAGAAATCAAGTGAAGATATAGTAAAATTACTAAGATATGTAAAAGAAGTGTTATTTATAACCCTTTGCGCTCGGAGAGTTTTCTCGTGGTGAACAACGCAATTCGAAGCTTTACTTATATTTTTCTATCCCCGCTAACGCTTTTAACGATGAAACGAAAGAAGTAAAGCACGTGTTTAGGTTAAGTTATCGAGTTACTCCGAGTATAATTATTCTTAATATATTTATCGTTTCGTATTCGTTATTTAGGTTATGGTATTAAAACAAATGGCGACTGACAGTCGCCACTGGAGTGCAAAGGGTTAAACGTAAGAGACGCTAACTAACTAGCAGATTCGCTTTCGACGAAGCAAAAACCACGACGGATACGCTCGTAGATCAACGAGCATAGCCACCCCGTCTGCGATCGGGGCGCGCGTTGCTGGAAAATGAAATCGAAGGTATTAACGGGTCGATTTCGGTTCCGTTGATACATAAATTCCGGCAAGGGTCGGGCAATCCGGTGTTTTACGAGGCGCTGTTGGCAAGAAAAACGCGAGGAAAGACGGAAGGATAGGTTGAGGCGGGAACGGCCTCGCGAATGCCGCGGATATAACTTCCTATTACCGAACGCGATCCGGGATAGGGGTTGGGAGGTGTCCCGTGTGCCAAAGAAGAGGCGTGCATTAGGAGATTGTGTTCGACAGTTGTTTACGACTAGCTCCTAACCACCTTCTTCCTTCTAGCCTTTTGTGTCCCGAAGCGTACGCTTGGATCTACGCGCCAGGGCCTCCTTTATCTCCTCTCAGCTTCGCTCCTCTTCCTCTCGCGGCTCCAACACTCTGCCAACACTCGGCAAACGCGCGTATTTACGCCGTTGCGCTCGCATAACTCCGGCCAACAAACTCGCGAGCCTTCGTCCTGTTCTTCTTCCTCTTCCCGAACGCTTTGTCCGCGTCTCGCTCTTACCGATCTTCTTCTTCGCGTCTTTTGGATCCTTTGGACCTTTGACCGCACAAGATCATGCTTCGAGGTTAGAGTTAGAGGTGAGATAGAGAGATGAGGTCATAGTTAAGGTTGCGAGTTTTGAGAACGATTATCTAGTCGACGTTGATAGTCTTAGAAACGTCCTGAGCGTTTGTTTTCCGTTTCATCTTTCGTTCCACTTGGCGACGACGCTTACTGATTGGAGTTTTGGGGATGGAACGATCCGAAGATGAGCGTGATCATTCATTCCATCGACGTCGACAAAGTCTTAGAAACGTCCCGTGCGTTTGTTTTCCGTTCCGTCTTTCATCTCATTTGGTGACGACGCGTACCGATGGGAGTTTTGAGAACGAGCGATCGCTTCGTTCGCGTCTCGCTCTTACCGATATTTTCTTTCGCGTCTCAACGTCCTTTGGACCTTTGACCGAACGAGAATCCTGCTTTGCGATTAAAATTAGGAATTTTAAGCGGAGGTGAGATCATATTCGCGAGTTTTGGGAACGAACGATCCGAAGATAAACGCGATTATCTCATCAACGTCGACACGATCTTAGAACCGTCCCGTGCGTTTGTTTTCCGTTCCACTTTTCGTTCCATTTGCCGACGATGTGTACCCATCGATGCATCTCGAATCGAGTGATATATCAATCTCGATATCGTTCTTATCTCAATCCTATAACTCGTTCGGAATGAATTTTATATCGAATCGATCGCGTAATATTTTCGAGAGATGTGCACATCCAAGACAAAGCTCCGGCGAGGAAAGTAAAAGCGAGTTATCCGGAGGGGCACCATAAATCGTCAATTAAAACGAAATATCTCGCGTACGCTCGATATATATGGTAATGTAATAACGCGACGGATCGGCGTATAATAATCGAGGATAAAAGTTGATTATAATATCCGAGCGGTGTGCTATAAATAGAATATAACCAATTAAGTGGCGCAGATTAGAAATAGATTAGACGTCGCGACGGCAGGCGTTTTCTTCCTGTTTCAGCTCGCATGTCCTGCTGTCTCGGCCGGCTAGATTGCCGGGTACAGTGGCGTTATCGATATTCTAAGTAGCGCGATACGCGGAGCAGCCTTGCTGATAATCGACTAACTGGTCTAAGGATCATTTCTTCTCTTTTCCGCGCGTTTCCTCCTCGAGCATCTTCGCGGATCGAGGCAACGCTTATCTGCCTAGCGGGAGCAAATAAAACTGGCCGGGCGCGTATATCAATCCGTTTTATTCAGACTGTCTCGTCGAACATATTTAAAGGATGGCTCACAAAGTAGCTGATAGCACGGGACGCGCGTATCGAACGGGCTGGATTTCCTCCTGCCATTAATTTCTTTTCGCTGTCTTCGGGGGAAGCGTTTAAAGGCGCCGGGGATTACAGTGATCCTCGTTACTCGATCGCCGTTGATTACGATTTCTTAGTTCGTTACCATGCCTTCAATCGAATGAATGCGCCGGCCCGATTCAATGCGTCATTGTTTGATAGACATTGTTCCCTCGGCCGTCTCTGCTCTTGATCCTCGGCTCCGCTTTGTAACCCTTCCTTCCTAGTACACGGCTCTCTACCACGAGGTCCACGTCCGGTGGCTTCATAGTTTGCAGCTTCGAAATTCACCAGATTCTTAACCGTTTCAGTCCTAAGCAGCGCGATCGCGCTGTTTGGAATTTATGTCGAGAAAGCTCGGAACATTTCTCGACAACTGACGGTGCATCATCGACTGTCGAAGTCACGCACTCGGATTTACCGATGCAAGTACCTTACACTGCTCTTTCTTTCAATGTAAATACATTTTACAATAGGTAGAATAATAGTACTATTATAGTAATTGTAATAGTAATAGTAATAATAGTAATGATAGTAATAGTAATAGTAATAATAGTAATGATAGTAATAGTAATAATAGTACAATAATACATTACAAAATAACACGTACTGTACTTCACTGTTACCTTCTCAATAATTTTTATCGAACTGTCGAAGTCACGCACTTGGATTTACCGATGCAAGTACCTTACACAGCTCCTTCTTTCAATGTAAATACATTTTACAATAGGTAAAATAATAGTACTATTAATAGTAATAGTAATAGTAATAATAGTAATGATAGCAATAGTAATAATAGTGCAATAATACATTACAAAATAACACGCACTGTATTTCACTGTTACCTTCTCAATAATTTTTATCGAACAAAACTTGAAATATTTATAAACTTATAGTAGATGAGAAATAGACGAGAATTACGTTACTTAACGCACAAAAGGAGCGCTATTGCTCAGATTGTGATTCACATTCAGATTGTAATAAATAAAAAGAAGCGCTATCGTGCCGTTTGGGTCTCCTCGTACTTATTTAAAGAAAGGACGATAACGTTATTTGGGATTCTTCGACGGTGTTTTTTCAAACCCCCTGGGGCTCAAACGGTCAAACTCTTAGAAGCTTCTCTTCGCGATTTGTTTTTCTCTCTCCAGTCTTTTTCCCCGAACGGAAAACGTTAATTTAGCGGCTAATATATCAGTTGACTGGTGATTCGACTGGTTTCTCGACTAGTTACATGGTATCGCGATAATGTCGGCAGATACCGGAGATAAGGATGGGTATTGAAAAGTCGATTATACGACGGCGCGGGATTTTGAAAAAAACGGACGCCGCCAGAGCGAAGATTCAGAGAGACACGGTGGCGCTGTATAGAAGAAAATTGAATCGGAAATTATCGTGTTTGCGATGTAAAGTAACGTTAGCCTAGGTGGCTTTTTGCCGATCCCGCGGATAAGGAAGAAATTTCCGCGAAGAAAAAGAATTAATTGCAGCAGGTTGTTAGAGAGGACGTCTATGTGTACCTGGAGCATGTCATCGAATACCAAACCGTTCGAGGACTTGTAATTTCTTTACGTGCATCCTCCATAGTCGGAAGATTCCAGACGAAAATTTAATCGATATTCTAACGCGGATCGTTGACGATATCGTTGGTCAAATTCCTACGGAACGATCCACCGAGTTTAACGGTAATGTTCGCGCTGAAATGCCATATTTGGTAAATTAAAATCCAACCGGGTCTCGGAGTTTGATCGTCGACCGAGGCAAAACGCGGTAACGCGTCGACAATGCGGTTTCGCGAGTCATCGGGAAGCTTCTTTTAGCCCGGGCGAGTGAAAAAGGTAGGACGAAGCGGTATCGTTAATGACGATAAGTGGAATGGGAGAGGAAAACGCAACGCGGGTATCCGTTCGCGGTTTTATCGACGGAGGATCGACAAGAATGTCGAACGAATCGAAGGAAGACGAAGGACGCGGCAAAAGGAGGCGAGTGCCGTGAATCGTCGTCTTAAGTATGATTTAAAACGAATAACAGACGAAAAAAGGAACATCGCGAACCTATTATCTCGGAGACGAGCGAGCAAACGTGCAAGATTGTGCATAATTTGGTCGGAGGTTCGTTAGCAGATCCAATAACCACGCAGCTGGAGTTTATAATCCATGGTTTCAAGGCACGATTGGTCGTTAATTCCGAAATTCACTGGTGTCCGCAAGACGAGCCTGAGAAATTCGTAATAAACATGCGACCGAATGGATAAGACGAGACGAAAGCAGCAGCTTGGTTGATAAGGGGCACACGTACCTCTCGCAAGGTTTATGACAGGTTTACGGTTAACGGTGGTTTGCAACTGGTTTCACGGTGGATAATAAATTTATACGTGATAAATTTTCGAGAAATTTAACCGTTAATTTGCAACGAGCAGACGAAAGGGTACTTTCTATCGGTTATACGGTGTACTTAAATGCAACATGCTGTCCGACCCAGTGAATCGTGGCAACGCGATCGCCGGTATAGTGGAAACAAGCGGATAATTTTTAAATTCTCCGTCGATTATACGCGTCGTTGTAATAAACGGCTACGCGTCCTGTGCTATCTTCGCGTAGGATGTTATTAAATATCGCGCCTTCTTCCTCGCGTATCATTTCTACGGGAAAATATGATACCGGGACGTGCAGCGATATTGTAATATTATACGCGTCAGTTTGATACGAATAATTACGCCGAGGACCGAATTACGCTATCTATACTGCGGCGTAATGCGATTCTATATATTAAAATTACCGTGTTCCGCGATAAAGTAAAAATTAACGATTCCGCGGATAATTACGCTACACTGTGAAAGAATTTCATGCCCAATCTACGCCGTAACGCGTAGAAGGATCTAATCTGCGAGAGATCTACGAGCGAGATTAAATTCCGGAATGAGGAATTACCCGCAGCAGTGAATTTTAAATGGCAGCGAATAATATTCGAAGACCTGCAAATAATTCGATGTAACGAGGCGAAATAAGCAACGCGATATTTACCTAGTCTCTGCGAGAGAACGCGATTGGTAATTATTCAAATTGTTCGAGAACTACCGCAACGGTTCGCAAAGTTTAGAAAAAAAAATACAGGAGAAAACGAAAGAAAATATCTGCCGCAGATAAAATATCATAATCCATGGCCGTTCTCTCGCTATCTGGTCAAATAGCCGTTCTCGCGACTCGTTCATACCCGCGGCGTGAAAAATATAAAAAATAACGAAAACAGCGCGGCGAAGTGGGAAAGTTTGGAGGGAAAATGGATGAAGTTAACCGCGAGAATGGACGAGACAAGGTTAGCAACGGCGTTAATAGACGATGCAACGGAGAAGTTGCAACAGCGGATGAGATATTGCAACGAGCGCGTGGTCCGCTTATCACTGGCTCGCTCCAGATGATCCTCGAATTTATTGGGTCCGATATCGAGGAATGGCCCCGCGGAGCCGTGGCCATTCCCGGGCTAACGGCACGAAACACCGGCCATACGCCAGGGTAGATAAATTAACTACACCGTTGGCCTTGCACCACCGGTAATCGGCAAGTTTTCACGCGCGTGTCGCCGATTGGACTCAATTAACTCGCAAAATAATCGGGTAAACGAGAGAAAGAGGGAAAAAGAGAAAGAGAAAGAAAAAAGGGAAAGATAGAAAAACTAAAAGAGAAAGAAAAAAGGAAAAAGTGAAAAAAAGGAACAGAAAGAGAGAAAGAGAGAGAGAAAGAGAGAGAGAAAGATAGAGAGAAATAGAGAAAAGAAAGGAAGAGAAAGATAGAAAACTCAAAGGAGAAAGATGGAGAAAAGAAAGAGAGAAAGAAAGAAAGGGAAAGATAGAAAACTCAAAGGAGAAAGATAGGGAAAAAAAAGAGAGGAAGAGAGAGATAGGAAAAGGGAGAAAGAAAAAGATAGAAAACTCAAAAGAGAGGGAAAGAAAGAAAGACAAAGACAGAAAAAAAGAAAAAGAGGTGGAAAAAACAGGAGAGGAAGAGAGAAGAAAGAAAAACAGAAGAAAAGAAAGAGGAAGAGAGAGAGAGAGAGAGAGAGCAGGGGATCAGAGATGGCGCGAAAAAGCAAAGACCACAGGATGTCGTTGGGTGACATCCTTCTTCCTCTTTGTCCATTGGACTCTTCTTGAGTCATCGGACGGAAGCGTCTGCTGATGTCGTCCATCCTCGTCGGATGATTCGATAATTTCCTAGCGAAGAGTTTAATGGGGTGGCCCGCGTGTGCGAAGTGGTTTGAGAAGTGGATTCGCAGGGTGGTCAGGTCTCTTATGACGTGATTTCGACACTTCGCGTGGCAGAAGTATCTGCTCGAGAATAGGTAAAGTTAAAAGAAGAAGTTTCCGATGCACCGTGGAAATGCGAAGATGACAGAACAAGAAAAAGAAGATTTCTGCTAATGTGAGGTCGCGATGTATCAAGGCTTCTTTACGATAAAAATATGTTTATCGATAATTGAGTTAGTAGCGATGTACAAGAACCAAGAAGAAAAGTTTCGGCGTGACACGTTCTCTGAACTGTCGAAACTGAGAATAAAGAGGAAAATGGCAGAATGAAATTATTCCTCTGATACAAGGAACATAGAAATCCTAATATTACTATGCAGGCTATAATTCATATGAAAAGGGCTCATAAATCGTGATCTTATAATTCGCAACGCTAAATCAAACGCGATCTTTATCGCAATTACTTCATCGCAACTCTAATTCAACCCGAAGTCATTCGTTTGCAATTCTAATTCAAATATCTGGTCTCCTTCGCGATTATAAATAAATTCTCGAAATCTTGGTCTCAAATAGTAATCAAGACGAACAGGATAATTAGATAGATAAAAAAATACAAATTTTGCTATTATCGATACGAATCGATACGAATCTTGAAGATTCGAATTTAATATCAATATCAGATACACGTTCCCTCGTCGAGAAGAAATTTCTTAAATATCCAGAGAAAAAAGATCCCAAGGATATCTTTTCGATATCCAAAGGAATATCTCTTCGGTTGGAAATCCAGCGACAATACGAAAAGCGCGATTCTTCTAGTGAAAACGTATAAATTTGTAAATTCGCCGGGAAAACGTCGCGGGCGTCCTCGGAGCTGAAGAAAACGGTGGACGCGACGTCGCGACATCTGGACGAGGGAAAAGGAGGAGAGAAGTTCTAAAATCGCCTGCCGACACGTTAATGCGTGTGACTCACACACCGAGTGCTGATTTTTCCTGCATAAGATTAAGCTCGCCGTAATTACTTCGTAGAACTGAATTGCGCTCCCGGCGGAACACTTATGACAACGGAATAATAATGCTCGCGACGGCGCGTCACCGGCAAAAATGGCTATCGAATTAGTATCTGTCGGAATTATCTTAAATAGGCGCGTAATTAAAGAGAAATATTTAATTCCATATAATTTCCCCTTTAATTGTGCCCCTTACATGGGCCATCTTAATTGCCATCGCTTATCCAACACTGTGCCGCGCGATCGATATAAAGAATTCCCGATACCGGCGCGACATTGTATCGCGTATGAAAAGAAACCAGGCAGGTGTCTCGGTGCTCAACACGCGGAACTTATCAATAAGACGGACAATTTAACGCCAATGTTGTAAAATATAATTAAAATAATAAATTAAACGCCGATATCCCCGCCGGAAGGATCGATGTAATATCGGCGATTTTATCGGAACGCTATTAACCGACATATTCCTCGTTTTCTGTTCACATTCGATTTTCCAAATTCCTATCTTCCTTCTCTTATCTCGGTTAACTTATATAAGGACATCATCGACGCACCGTTAATCGCAATATCGATATTTAAATATTCTATAGTGAATGCGAGTTTTGCCAAGTGGGACGTAAGTAGATGCTTCGAATTCGTTATGGTGGTTGTATTATAACAGCGAAATCCTTACAGGAATTTTAATGCGAGTATATCTCTTATCTTTGATATTCCTTCGTTTCGTTACGTCCCGTTAAACTTTCAAAACTTTCTATATCTTTTCTTTCTGTTTTACTTAAACACGATTAACTTTATTCTCGAAAATTTCTTCCTGCGTTTTTCGACGCTTCGAACTTAAAACCGAAATGAGTGAAATTTTACTTTTCTTTGCGCAAATTTTCGCATTTTCACGTTTTCACGTTTTCGGGAACGGTGGTTGATCCACCCGAATTTTAATGCGAGTGTATATTTTATCCTTGATATTCCTCTGTTTCGGTACGTCTGGTTTCAACTTTAAAAACTTTCTATACCACTTCTTTCTGTTTTACTTAAACGCCATCAACTTTATTCCCGAAAATTTGCTGCGATGCCTCTCGACGCTTCGAACTCAAATCCGAAATAAGTGAAATTTTACTTTCCTTCGCGTAAATTTTCGCGTTTTCACGTTTTCACGTTGTCGCGTTTTCGCGAATGGTGGTCGATCACCCGAATTTTAATGCGAGTACACCTTTTATCCTTGATATTCCTCCGTTTCATTACGTTCCGTTCAACTTTCAAAACTTTCTACATCTTCTCTTCCTCCTGTTTCACTTAAACGCGATCAACATTATTTCCAAAAATTTCCTTCTACGCCTCTCGACGCTTTGAACTTAAAACCGAATGGAGTGAAATTTCACTTTCCTTCGCGCAAATTTTCGCGTTTTCACGTTTTCGCGAACGGTGGTTGATCCACCCGAATTTTAATGCGAGTGCACCTTTTTTCTTGATATTCCTCCGTTTCGGCACGTCCGGTTCAACTTACAAAACTTTCTGTGTCTCTCCGTTCTGTTTTACTTAAACGTCATCAACTTTATTAGCGAAAATTTGCTGCGATGCCTCTTGACGCAGCGAACTCAAATCCGAAATAAGTGAAATTTTACTTTCCTTCGCGCACGTTTTCACGTTTTCGCAAACTCTGGTCGATCCACCCACGCGAATTTCGATCCACGCCTGTGTGGCAAAGGTGTCACTCATTAGCTTCTTCGCACTGCGAGATCATATACCGGCTTGGAAAGTTGTTTAAACATCGATCTAAGAGAACATCGGGCCGCGACATGATTTAATGTTTGCCGTGGCGAGCGTAATACACTGTGGCTAACTGCGATCGTAAAGAACGATAGAAACTCTTCTGTTAATCACCGTCGATGCTTTTTCTCTTCCCGCAAAAAGCACACCGTAATCGTTGGTCAAACACTCTTGCGTCCACCTATCGCGTTTGCCCGCCGGGATTTTTTATCAACATTTAAAGAACCACTTACGAGCCGCATTCCGTGCGTTGCAACCGTCGGTACACCGGCAGTATCGCGTTTCCTGTATTTACATTTTCCTTTAGAGATACATTCGAGACGTTGTTTCATCGGCGGAGCCTAGTCGCGTATAATGAAACGTAACATGACAATTACTCGATGTTTGCGATAGCCTGTTGCAGCGGTCGTACGGAGCCATTAACTTCTAAATTTTAGGTGTGGCCAACGGATCGGTTGTTAGCGGTACACGTAACGAGAGATCCTCCGCGAAGATACGATATATTGTGCAAATACCGGTCGAGAGGCAGGCGTATAAGAGTGGTCCAGCAGAATATCGAGAGATGAAACGCTTCCGAAATGGCGCCAGCCCTGTTATTACAGGGCAATTAATAAGTTACTCGGTAATGTCCGGGTTCACCACTTTTATCCCGCGTTACAATGTGACTTTGCGATTACTTCGCATGTAATTAACCTGTTTCGAGAACGTACACCACGACGTTGGAAGGGAAATCGCGAAAGATGGCTTCGATTTGCAAGGTAGGACAAAGGTGGGACTGTTTTTGAAATCTTCGATGATGCAGTTTTCTTGTTGGAAGGTAGCGTGTAAGATTGGTTTGGATTTCTTTCAGATCCATCGCTGATAGAGAAATAAGAATTTTGCATAGTAGAGATCGAAGGATGAAAATAATTTCAGTATGTTAGAATAGTTCAACTTCGTATCTACGCTTAATTAGATTCGAGAGAATTTAATTAAATTATTTTTTAATCGATGGGTATGCCGGGTATGTCGTAGGAATATTTGCGAAATTCGCGAGACACGGTTGAAAGTTAAGAACTGGTAAACGATGGAAGGAAGGAAGGTTCAGATTACTTAAATTATTCATTTTCTTAAGGTATCAGTTAATATCTTAGCATCGACTACCAGATATGTCATAAGAATATTTGCGAAATTCGCGAAACACGGATGAGAGTTAAGAACTGGAAAACGATGGAAGGAAGAAAGGTTGAGATTATTTAAATTTCTCATTTTCTTAAGGTATCATTTAGTATGTTACCATCGATTACTGAGTATGCCGTAGGAATATTTGCGAAATTCGCGAAACATGGATGAAAGCAAAGAATTGGAATACGGTGAAAGGAAGAAAGATTAAGATTACTTAAATTACTCATTTTCTTAAGGTACCATTTAGTATCTTAGCATCGTCGCCACGTATATCGTAGGAACATTTGCGAAATTCGCGAAACACGGACAAAAACTAAGAATTGGAATACGGTGGAAGGAAGGAAGGTCCGAGATTGGTTGGCTTAGAACCGGATGCAGCGCGTAGTGGATGAAAAGGCCGCGATCGGGGAAGAAAGAAGTTCGCACGGTATCGATGGTATCGGTCCTGGATCATTATGACGTTCGAGGCCTCGTGCACGCGCGATTCGGCCCGAAAAGACAAACAGATCCGGTTCGTGCATTCGAAATTCGTTGGTTTTCGTGGCCGCATCTGCCCCTGTCCCGGTACGGCCTCGTGTAATTTTAATCGAATGATTACACGGCACGCGTTCAGATAAGGGGTCGCCTCATTATCTTCCGATGAAATTGCATTGTGTTCGATCGGGAAGAGGCATAACCGGCACTTAGGCCGTTTTCGTGAATTAGCGACGACCGGATTCCACGCTGATTCGCCATTCGATTTCTGGATCACCGATCGGGGTTTCGAGATTTCGGAGCTGGCGATCGATCGCTGATTCCCGTGTTTCCTCGAGTCCTTTGTTCGACCAGCGATCAATTTGGTATCCGACGTAACGAGAGTCGCCGCATCTGCCGGGGAACCGAATCGCGGAACGGAGTTTACATCGGTACAATTATCGGCGAATTAAAAAAGGGTCCGAATGAAGGAGCGATGTAAAATAAAAGATTCCATTTCGGCCGATCTTTATCGACATCCTTCGCGATCCAACGAATATAATCCTTTCATTCGGAAATATCGCAAATTCACGCGATCGCACGGTCGTTCGAGTTGCAAATAAACGGTAATTCGCCAACGAAATACCGTATACGATATATAAATAAAGCGTCGCGCGTTATTATCGGCTGTATCGCGAATTATCTTATTTTCCTTCGCGTATTTCGTTTGCAATTACGAATAATTTGCCAGAATGCAGATGTTAAGCGGCGTGCAATATCGCGGCTACGGTTTTGCACGAGGTGAGGAAGAAATTTCATAGCAGACCAAAATGTTTCTTTTGTAATATTCTAATTTATACATAATCAGTTATATAATAACTACTCCTTTGCTCGCGTATCGCGCGTCATATCTTTATTACGCTGTAATTTGCTAAACGATCCACGGCGCGAAGCAGAGGACAACGCGCTGAAACACGGCTGGGCAAAGAAAAAGATAGAAGCATAAGGACAGTGCTTATCGTTAATTGTAATCTTCCGTCTTTCCGCAACGTACCACGAGTCCGAGTAATTATGCCGCTTTTACCGCAGGAAATTCAATTTTTCCACACACTCTGCGTCCCCAGCTTCGTATTTTTACGATCGCTTTAATATCTCCGTATATATCTGCGCGTTGGTCAATCTCGCGACAAAGTTGCCGATAATCCCGCGTGCTACTAATAGAGACTCCGGGAATCGTTATCGCGGGAACCATCGAGGCATCTCGAAATTTATACGTCCAATTTGCTAAATGCCGCAGTAAAGTCGCGGCGGTATCGAGTTAAACCTGCTGAAGATCGGGAAAATCCGCAGAAAACTAGATTTCGACGCTGATATTCCAGCGACGAAATTACTCACCGCAAGAAAATACGGTTCTCTCTCTCTCTCTGTTGGTCGTGGCACGATCTATCCGCGGAGACCATGGCGTTTACATCGGTTTAATTGGACATCGATTTAACACCGGCAAGAAAAATGGTAGCAGCCGTGCAATTAACCTTATCTCCATTATTAACCTCCAGTCCATTCAACAAAACCGCGTTTCACCTATCCGTCACGTCACTTAGCAGAGCCTGGGCCTAGCATTATTACAAATTACTATAAATATTACGGTCGTATCGCGTCGTAGGAGCCGGGAACATTTATTAGCGGGGAAATTACAACATTTGATAGAATCAGCATAGGCATCGCGTTAAGTAACGAGCTCCGACGAGTCCTCGAACGATGTCTCGGGATGGTTCTCTCACAATCGGTGTGTCTTAACTTTCTACATAGTCGCGGGGCACACACCTGCGGCTCGTCGGATTTACGAGAACGCGTTAATTGTTTAAATCGGTAGCTATCGGCCGTGAACGTGTTATTAAGATAATCGGCGCGGCGCGAAAAACGGCACAGGCTCGATCGGGAAATCTAGCGATCGAAGACACGTTTGCAGGTTCATTTATATGGAGGCCGCGAGTCGCGAGGAACACGGGCAACTTTCGAACGGGCGTTATTAATCGGCCCGTAATTAAATACAGTGTACATACATAATGGCAATTAAAGCGGCGTGACGGAAATAATTAGGTACGTATAATCGCGCTTCCGTGGGAATAAAAGTCAACGTTCATTTGGTCGATAGAGGCCGCGTGCCGTTTTATTCCAGTAGCTAACTGCTCGAGGTTGTTCCAGCTTAAATAGCCCGTTCCACCGTCGTCGGATACTTGTCTATGGGGTTGTTAACCTGCTGTAACGATACGCGGATATTTACCTGGATCTCGCGGATTTCACTCGGTTTATCTGTAATTCGCCGGCTGACACCGAGTGTAATTCCATCGGGTAATTTTATTAGCGCCGAGAGGGTGTCTCGTGTTCATTTTTCACCCCGTTACACCGATCCTCTCGCAATCGGACCGCGTATCGTGTTATTTCGCCAAGTTACCTGCAATCTCGAATCGTCTGGTCCCGTTTCGAATGATCGCCGTGAGTTTCGTTCGTCCTTTATGTAAATGGACTTTAATTGCCGCTGCCTGGTAAGCGAGAGCTGGTCGAACGAACCGTTGACGTGTGCTGCTCGTGATAAAATAGCAGTCGAACTGGCAACTATCTCCGATCAGGGATACGTTTCGCTGAAACGCAACAAAACGGAAGTTGTCGCACGGTCCCCCATGGTCTCGTTGCTCGTTCGATAGCGACCGATCGTTTTCTCCACCGTTTCGACTGTTGAAATAATCTGTAGGAATATCCAGCGCGATGGTTTCCCTCTTTGTTCATATTCTCGCGGTAATACGGACGATTTTTAACGCTAAATCTATCATGGTTTAAATCACTGTTTTGCAAATTTTTATTGAAAATTTTACGTTCAACTTTATTATGTTAATCTTAATCAGTTGTCTTCGCGAATTTTCTTCCAATATACGTATAGTCATTTTCGCGATGTCTCGTGTTATTCTATTTTTTCAAGCTTCTACTTTTATTCTATTCATCGGTCATTTTGACCGTGGTAGGTTTCGCTGAAACGCAACAAAACAGAAGTTGTCGCAGGTCCCCCATGGTCTCGTTATTCGTTCGATAGCAACCGATCGTTTTCTCCACCGATTCGACCGTTGAAATAATCTGTAGGAATATCCAGCGCGATGGTTTCCCTCTTCGTTCATATTCTCGCGGTAATATGGACGATTTTTAACACTAAACCTACCATGGTTTAAATCACCTATTTTCCAACTTTTTATTAAAAATTTCGCGTTCAACTTTATTATCTTAATCCCTCGTCTTCGCGAATTTTCTTCCAATATACGTATACTCATTATCGTGTTATTCTATTTTTGAAGCTTCTACATTTTTCCTATTCACCGGTCATTTTGACCATGGTAGATCTAGCGTTAAGCGAATCGAGGGTTGATACGTGATTCAAGCTCCACCTGAGACTTGCGACGTGTGCGAGGACAGGGGATCTGAATTAACCGGCTACTCGCGGTGGAAATTACGCTTATCCCGCGAAATCAAGGATCCTTGCTCCGTATCGGAAAAGGAAATTGCAGGTAAATGGATACTTCTTACCGAATATCGCGTCGTTGGTTGCGAAATAATCGTTCGTCTCGCGTTTCCTCGGTGCGCAAACGAAACGAAAACACCGAGTGCTGCAGTCTTTTCTTCGTGAACGATGCTCGAAAGACATCCCGGGTACTTAGGTTCCCGTGGAGAAATAGAGGCTCGTAGCAGGGAAATTGAATGGCGCGCGGGCACGCAACGAATGGAGATGTTCGTACACGTGGGCGTGTATAAACGTTCGGTCAGCGAAATCGACGACGTGCAAACCCGGCGAAACACGATGCTTAGAAACAGCACGAAGAGAGAGAGAGATAGAGGTTTTCGAAAAAGGTGGAGGTCGCTTTTGAAATTCGCCACGAGTCGAGTTTGCGAACGTTTAGAGCCTGGTTTCGCAATGTTTACGCTTGGATGTAAAAGTCGTGGGCTAAGGCTCGCGGAGGAGCGTAATTTAAGCAGCAGAAACATTGTTCTCCGGCTAGATGGCTGGAGGATAAAAAATTCTGAATATTTTATGCATTCGATGCACCGCCAACGCGAAACATATTTGTCGCGATGGCGACAAGTGTTTTCTTTCGCGGTCTACCGTTGGTTACCGCCGTTATTTTTGCCTCGTTCTCCACGCCGCGCATCCACGACCGCAAGAAGCCTCGGATATTGTACGGTGATCGGACCTAAACGCGTTTCGTGCGAGACCGTTCCTTTTTCCAGTCTACAAGGTACTACACAGCCTTATTAATTACTCCAGAGATTTTTATTCCCGTTCCCGGGACGAGAGAACGTGACGCGCAAAGAAGGCTTCGTAGCTTTAGTAATTAAATTATCGAACGTGCTTCGATTTATATAGGATGTAATCGCGATAAACGTTGATTAGAGACGCAATTATGTACGATATAATTCGAATTATAACGGTAAAATGTTATAAAATTAGAAATAATTTCCTATTACTCGGATTAAGGACACGAGAGATATCGAAATCGAGTCATTTCTTCGTATCGCTTTATAATCGATATTGCTAATTCCCCGAAGCAAAAACCCTTTCGAATGTAAGGAATTAAAATTCGTACGTTTGAGGATACATTGAAAAATACACGTTTAATTAAGATCAATGTAATCGCGATAACTGTTAATTAGAGATGCAATTACATATGATATAATTCGAATTATAACGGTATAACGTAATTAAATTAGAAATAATTTCCTATTACTCGGATTAAGGACACGAGAGATATCGAAATCGAGTCATTTCTTCGTATCGCTTTATAATCGATATTGCTAATTCCCCGAAGCAAAAACCCTTTCGAATGTAAGGAATTAAAATTCGTACGTTTGAGGATACATTGAAAAATACACGTTTAATTAAGATCAATGTAATCGCGATAACTGTTAATTAGAGATGCAATTACATATGATATAATTCGAATTATAACGGTATAACGTAATTAAATTAGAAATAATTTCCTATTACTCGGATTAAGGACACGAGAGATATTGAAACTAAGTCACTTTTTCGCGTTATAATCGATATTGCTAATTTTCTGAAGCAAAACACCTTCGAGTGCAAGGTAAAATAAAAATTCGCACTTTAGAATATACATTAAAAATTACACGTTCAATCAAGACCAAATTTATCACCGCACGGTGATTCGTTTCATTAAAATTCCGTGGGATTTTTCAAAATTCTAGATCCTCCTCGATTCTACTTATCCGATGCTTGGCCATTCGACGTATTCCTCGGAATCGCTGCGCGAACCCATCCGGTCGTGCAATTACATAAATCTGCGCGTATAAAGGCAGCTAATTCGACGAAAGGACGGGTGGGAAAAGAACGGAATAATCCGGTCGATAGCAATTAGCCGAAAGGTCGAATTTGCTTGAAATTCTATTGGAGAGGATCGGCGTGGACGAGGGAGAGACTGAAAGCGAGGCGTGCGCGTGTCGTAAAAGGATCGACGGATCCTAGAGCATACGCGAGGAAGATTACGCGGCGTTCTCCACGGTGCTGCAACCCCTTCTCATTAGAAACTCGTAAAACTCTCGAACGCGGTGTGGTCGTGGCGTAAGAAAGAGGAGAGGAGAGGCGAGGAGAGGCGGAGAAAGAGGCAGAGAAAGAGGCAGAGGAAG
Organism: Euglossa dilemma; assembly: GCA_002201625.1. Classification (NCBI taxonomy): domain Eukaryota; kingdom Metazoa; phylum Arthropoda; class Insecta; order Hymenoptera; family Apidae; genus Euglossa; species Euglossa dilemma. Next base: position 725,521 of record NIJG01000038.1, on the reverse strand, counting down.
AAGAGGATGCTCGAGGAGGAGAAGTGAAACGTAGGGGAAGAGGGAGACGAACGTGGAAACCAGTTCCTTGGGCGTTACTCGAACCAAGGAAGAACGATTTCTTTCCCACGTGGAAACGCCACGGATAAATATACCTGTGGCTCGAGCTCCTTTTATAGGTGTGCGCGATTAGTCACTGGGAATTCACGGGTGCACGTGTGCTTTCTTCTTTTATACCGGCCTTCTCCTCGCCGCGGGTATTTTTAATTATTTCTTGATGATCGCCGTCGTTGCTTTCGATCTTAACGGCGCTGATAAATCACCGCGTGGTACCATCTTTGGCGCACGCTGATAGGAATTAAGGAAACCGCGATTTTTCGTCCCCCTCTCAGGGGCCCGTTACGCGAAATTTCCACCTCGTAAGTCGTTGCATCGTTGAGAAGATCGTAAGTGAGAACGCAGTTTTGGAGAGAGAAGACTAACGTTGCGTGTCTTTGAATATCTTGTCAAATTAGGGATTACGAATCGTCGAGGTGTAATTCGTGGTTGAATTTCGTATCGTAGTGCAAAAGAATTGCGAAAATTTGAAAGCGGAGATTTCAATACGAAATCGTTTGCTTTATAATAGCAAGGAATCATCGGATAAGGAAGAATCTTTATGAATAAAATAAGGAGGTAAACGATCGTTACAAAATCTCAAACATATTTAGAAATCCGCGATCATATTATTATCACCCGATCACTTTATGCGAAGAATACAACTAAATAGGAAGGTGTCATTGGAGAAGAAAGAATCATTATAAATAAAATAAGAAGGTAAACGATCATTGCAAAATCCCAAACATAGAAATCCGTGATCATTCTATTATCATCCGACCACCTTATCTGAAGAATACAACTAAATAAGAAGGGGTTATTGGATAATGAAGAATCTTTATAAACAAAATAACAAGTTGAACGATCGTTGCAAAATCTCAAACATATTTTGAAATCCGCGATCATCCTATTATCATCTGATCACCTTATTCGAAGAATACAACTAATAGGAAGGTGTCATTGGAGAATAAAGAATCATTATAAATAAAATAAGAAGGTGAACGATTATTGCAAAATCTCAAACATAGAAATCCGCGATCATCCTATTATCTATGATCAGTCGAGCCCTGTTCTTGTCATAATATCACCTTATCCGAAGAAGATCGTAGACAGCAGATCGCAGAAACAACGACGCGATAATAATTCGACAATTTTCAAATTCGCAATTTGCACCGCATTCCAGTTCGAATTACACCGCGGAGAACGTTCCGATAATTTCGAATCGCCGAGTTTCATGAACTTTCAAAACAAAGACAGGCATTAGCATCCGCACGAAATATTCGCGAATAATGAGGCTGGAATTAGCAATTTTTACGAGGCTCGGATGTGCCATATTATTTCATAGCTTATGCAAATGCCGAGGAGAAATGGCGGAATAATAGTCATCGCGATCGCCACGATAAGATTCATAGCGCAGAGCTACCTTTCATTCTCGTGTGAAAATTCCACGATCAGATGCACCTGCGGTTCGCGACCCCTTCTTAATTGCATACAAATTGTCGGACTATTTACATTATTACTTTTTCAACTTTTGCAAACATTCTCTCGGACTAATTGCACCGCGCAACGTATCATCCCGTTCGCTTTAAAAATGCTAATCTCCATTATCCTACATTCCCGGTAACTCAGAGCCGCCTTTATCTTCTTTTATCGTTGCCAACATCTCCGAATAATTTAATTAGCTGCATTACCACCTGCGGTTCTTCAATTTATTCGCCTACATCGTCGCGACTCGAATTTGTTTATGTAAAAGACGAGAAGAGAAAGACTTTATGAAAAGTTGTTGCATTCTAAGATAAATCAAGGCAAGTTTTACCAGAAGCAGTTGCATATTTTCGGTACTCGTCGAAATGCAATATCCAAAATATGTCATTTTGACCCCCATGGAAGTTCTAATTAATCAATTTCTTAATTTCGCCGCGTTCAATCGCTGTTTTCCGATACAACAACTGGAAGATCTCGCGATTAATTAATATTAATTAACATGATACAACGAAAATAAAAGAGCACGCGTAATTGTGACCCTGTTTCGAACAAAAATTGTGGAGAAAAATATAACTAATTCACAGAGAAGGAAGAATCTAGAACATTGGTTTATTTGCATTAACATAATACAATCTTATCCCGAGCTACGACAACAGACAACTGACTCTGTCACGATGGTATCCTAAGAACAGAAAAAAAAAGAAAATAAAAAGAAAAAAGGAAAACAAAAGATGGTGATGAACATCCATCCCTCTCTCGCGTCCCAAACTTCCAGGTCCGCATTCGCAAAGTCGTTGCATTCCAACAGTTTACTTTACACGATTCGCTTTTAACGATAGGACCCAGGAACCGTGGAAGAAACCGATGAAACAACAGACAACTGTCTCGGCCGTGACGGTAATGTAAGGACAGAAAAAACAAAAAAACAAACAAAATCAATGAATTCCAACATTCCAACAGTTTACTTTACACGATTCGCTTTTAACGATAGGACCCAAGAACCGTGGAAGAAATTGGTGAAACAACAGACAACTGTCTCGACCGTGATGGTAACGTAAGGACAGAAAAAAAACAAAAAACAAAGGATAGTGACGATAATCCCTCTCTCTCGCGTCCCAAACTTCCAGGTCCATATTCGAAACGTCGTTGCATTCCAACAGTTTACTTTACTTGATTCATTTTTGACGATAGGACCCAGGATTCGTGAAAGAAATCGGTGAAACAACAGACAATTGTCTCGGTCGTGACAGTAATGCAGGAACAGAATAAGAAGAAAATAAAAAACAAAGGATAGTGACAAAGATCTCTCTCCCTCGCGTTCCAAACTTCCAGGTCCACAATTGAAAACTCGTTGCATTCCAACAGTTCACTTTACACGATTCGCATTTAACGATAGGACCCAGGATCCCGTAAGAAATCGTTGAAACGATTNTTGCATTCCAACAGTTTACTTTACTTGATTCATTTTTGACGATAGGACCCAGGATTTCTGGAAGAAATCGATGAAACAACAGACAACTGTCTCGGCCGTGACGGTAATGTAAGGACAGGAAAAAAGAGAATAAAAAGAAAAAAGAAAAACAAAGGTTAGTGACAAAAATCCATCCCTCTCTCGCGTCCCAAACTTCCAGATCCACATTCGAAAACTCGTTGCATTCCAACAGTTCACTTTACACGATTCGCATTTAACGATAGGACCCAGGATCCCGTAAGAAATCGTTGAAACGATTCCCCTGTTCCACCTCCACGTCTCAAGCCTTCCTCTCGCTCGCGAGTCCCACGAGACCTCTCCTGGAACTGTAAAAAAATGAACGACTGTCCGAGAGATCGCTTAAACCACCAGAATCACCTCGTGATTCTGCCATCGGGCAAAATCTAATTCCACCGCGAAATACGTGGCCGAGCAGGAACGGCGATGCAATAAAACATGCAGGCGGGCCTTGCAAACGGGGTCATCTGCCTCGCGATATTCACAGTGGCTGGGCCCCTGCCTGTTTCCGCCGGCCAATTCGCCGTCCATTCTTCTTCGACGTTTTCGTCGTAGCGCAAAAAAGCGACGGAGCGGTGGAAAAAAAAAAACGTAAAAACAAGGAAAAAAAAAAGAAAGAGAAGAAGAAAGGGGAAAGAACGAAGGGAAAGAGAAGAAAGATGGAGGGAGGAAAAAGCGAAGGTCGGTAGTAGGAGGAAGAGGAAGAAACAGAAGGAAGGGGGAGAGACGTCAGGTTCGTTAACCCATCGCGTACACGGGCATCCTCGCAGAAATGCAATTCGCCAGCTGACGATGCGCTTAACTGCAACGAAATGATCGTGATGCAGGACGTACGAAGAAACAGAGCCGAGAGAGAGAGAAAGGAGAGGGTGGAAAGAGAGGATAAAGGAAGTAAATAGCGGCTGAGGACGGTCGGGATAGAAATAGGTATAAGGTTCTCTATCGCGAAGAGAATAGGGTGGAGGAAGAGGAGGAGCAGCGATGCATTCGATTTTTAATTTCTAATTATTGCGTAATGACCCTGCACTCCGACCTCGCCGCGTACGTGCACGCGGGGCCCGTCTGCCTGTGTGCGGACCTTATGTCTCGATAGGGGCCCTTAGTTATGGGTTGCGATAATTGCCAATTTCCATTGGCTCTTCTTCTAGCTTCTAATAGAGCTCGCGTGTGCCGTTCGCGTCTCTAGTTCTTCCACTGACCCCGCCTCTGCCAACGAATTTACTTTTTTCTCCCCTTTTCTCCTCTTTTTTTCTCTTCTTCTCTTTCCGTTCTTTTTTTTTTTTCATCGTTTCGCCGGAAAGTTTCACGGTGCCGGTTTAATCGATTACACGTGCTTTCATTTCGCGAGAAACGAAGGAATGTCAGGTTTTATCGGGCCGAATGGGATTCGCGTCGAGAACAGATGTAGACGTTTCATCGTGGCCATAGCGTTACGGGACTGGTCTCTCCTTTTTTTTTTTTTTTCTTTCTTTCCTTTCTCTCTCTGTGTTTCTTTCATTTTTACGTGGCAGGATTTTGAATTACGCGCAGGGAGCACGAAGTTTCAACGTTGCAATGTTTAATGTCGGACGATAAAACTTGATAGTCGAACGGTGGAAAAAATATTGTTAAATTTATAGACGAAGGGGGAGAAAGAGAGAGAGAGAGAGAGAGGAACGTGGCGCCTTCAGAAGTCACGTAGCCCCCGAGAGTAATTAGAGATTCAGCACGGCGGCAATCGAATGATAAAATCTGCATATCTTAGTCACGAGCGTAGATACACGTTTATCATAGGCAACTTTTATTTGTGCGTCATTAAACTGGTAGCTCCTACTGTATGTAACTAATTGCGTATACCATATCCGAGGGACCGAATTAACCGCGAACGTTAAAGACCGAGTAATGAATCAACCCGGCCAATTATTAAACCGAACATTTTCAGAGCGTGGAAAGTAAGCTGAAAGTATTTCTGCGGGTCTAATTAAATAATTTATCACGGCCGTGCAAGGCTACGGGAGCCATGGAAAGTAAAAGTTTCTTCGCTTCTTATTTTCATTCCGCCGCGTCTTTATGATATTTCGAGACCACGGTTATGGAATACCAATTACTTTTACAAAGTTCCGTTGATACGAGCAGCGCGCCTTAATCCGATAACAATTCCACCGTCATCAATTTCACCGCATTTCGCCTGATGTCGCGACGTGCGTTCCGCTTCGCGGAATTAATGCCACGACATTACGGGATAGTAAAACCGCGAAACGGAGTATACTTAAACGATTATTACAATGAATCAAACTCCCTAATAAATCGCTCTTTAGACAAATGCCGCCAATTTGCTAAATTACTTATTTCGCGATTAATAATAACATTACGTGAAACGCGGCGTGGAAACCTGTTCGAGTTCGAAGACGTACCGCGAGCTTTTACATCGATTTCCACCGATCTTCCGTCTTCTGGCACGTATGTGAATACCGATCATCGAACCGAGTAAGAAGGAAGTAACAAATAACCTTTGGAAACCGTTGGAAATCGTTGCGAGACTCGGTTGGAAAGAGGATAGCGGACAAAGGTGGATCGAGGCGGAAAAGAGGAAAAAAGATGGACGCATCGGTGAACCACGGCACGATATGCCGAAGAATTCCTCGGAGCTGCGTTGGAGATCAACCTTGCCTCCATTTACCCCGCATCGAACCCAATTAAACCAGGCTGAACCTCGGCTGGTCGATGTGAGCGTCGCTTAATCCGAGACGGGCGCAAATCATCGGGATCGCAGTCGGTGGAGGCAATATCCACTTTGTAATCCGTGCACAGGCCGGCCGTGCTGTGCACGGATGCACGGGGAATGGCAGGTAGACGCACACCGGCAGCCCGGATTCCTAGGTGTGCGCATCTTCCACGGTACGCTCGTGCTGCACATGCAACACGGGACTATCTGATTCCACGGCGGAAGTCCTGTTCTTGCTCAATAACCTAGGCGATCCGCGGAGAATAATAATTGTTCCGCAGGGGGCCGGAGGGGCCCGCGTTGAAATACGGCAAGGTGGAAAACGCTGGTCGCCGCGACGTCGCCTGGATCCGCGGCCGTTTGTCCTCCCCGGCCACCTCCTTCTCGTCGATCTTGTTGTTCACCGGCACCAAATGAAATTCCTTCATATCCGCCGCGCTGATGGGGTTGCGCCGCGTTGCCACGCGTTTCGCCCGGGGAAAATTTCAATTGGTCTCGTTGCCACGAACTGCGAATACGTGAAACGAATCCGGACGTCCCTGGATTATCATATCATCATCGATTCTTTGTGTTTTAATCGGAAGGGAACCGTGGTCCTCGACCTTTTAATAACGTCTTCGCGAGAAATCTAAAGTGTCCAAAATGTCGCGTGTAGAGAAATGAGAATCCATGGTTGTTGTATGTAGGTTAACACGGTGATTTCCAATTGGAAAATTTGAAAGAATGTGCGGAGGATCGATAGATCCATATTAGATCGCGTAGAATCTTGAGGTTTCGCCGGGGTAAATTTCAATTGGTCTCGTTGCCACGAACTGGGAATACGTGAAACGAATCAAGACGTCCCTGGATTATCATATCATCATCGATTCTTTGTGTTTTAATCGGAAGGGAACCGTGGTCCCGGAACTTTTAATAATGACGTCTTCGGAAGGGATCAAAAATATCGCGTGTGAAGAAACGAGAATCCATGGTTGTTGCGCGCAGGTTTACGCCGTGATTTCCATTTGGAAAGTTGGAAAGAATGCGCTGAGGGTCGATAGATCGATATTAGATCGTGTAGGATCTTAAGGTTTCACCAGGGGAAAATTTCAATCGGTCTCGTTGCGACGAACAGCGAATACGTGAAACGAATCCGGAAATCCCTGGATTATCATATCATCATCGATTCTTTGTGTTTTAATCGGAAGGGAACCGTGGTCCCGGACCTTTTAATAATGACGTCTTCGGAAGGGATCAAAAATATCGCGTGTGAAGAAACGAGAATCCGTGGTTGTTGCGTACAGTTTTACGCGATGATTTCCATTTGAAAAGTGATTTCTAATTGGAATGTTGGAAAGAATGCGCGGAGGATCGATAGATCGATATTAAATCGCGTAGGATCTTGGAAGCGATTTGATTTCGCGTTACGACAGACGGTAGCTGGCAGGTACGCGTTTCCGAGAAGGCCGAGGGGGAAAATTCGACGAATTTCACGAGCCGAAGAGTCAGGAAGATTAATTGAGATATTAGGTAATGTACCGTAGGATGTACGAACTCGGGAGTTTTTAATCGCGCGACAAAAATTTGTTATATATCCGCGCGATAAATCTGTCTGCGCGAGAGCGGAGGAATAAACGGGGAAGCGGGGTTACGTATAAAATGCAAATTTATCGTCGCGAGATATCTGGCGGATATTTCGAACCTCCTTGGACGCGGGGCCGGGCGAAAAAATTATAACAAACGTATTTCATCGCGGCAGATGGTCCATCGGGTTTAACGAAAGAGACACGGGGAGAATTTTGAATTTCAAATTTCAATTGCCCGAAAAGGCCGCCTCCTATCCTTCATCTAAATTACATCGGAGCAACGCGACGGAACGTTTTAATAAAATATGCCCGGCCGCGTGGCTAATCGTCGGAATCCTCGCGGATCCGTGGATGTTAAGGGACACGAGATGCCGATTGGATAAATTCGGCCCGAAAGCCGGCGACCGCGTCCGAATTTAAGGCGTCGATCCTCGTTATCGATGCATTAGCCCGTGAAGAACTCATCAAGATCGATTCTAGATCACGCGGCAACTTTTCTTCCTCGGTGATCACCTGCCCCATGTGCACGGTCATTCTTGGCGACAGGTATTGCACCTGTAATACACCTGCGACCGATCGGCCAATTTGAAAGAAATTTATTGTTCCATTTCCGATTATCGTCCATTCATCTGTGCGCTGTTACGAATCGCTTTCCAAAAATTATGAGCCGTCCGGAGGCGTTATGACTATCTGCCATCTCCCCGATTACCCCTCGAACACGAGAGTCTACTTTTAGTTCGGTAGCCACGAAGAGGGAGGCGCACTATCGCAGATAACATCGACGGATTTCGACTTCCTTGGAAGCTGGCTTAATCGTAAATCTTCCAGTGGGTTGTGTACAGTTGGTCGAATAAGTTATCGGGTATGGTAATTCGAGGAGATGAAACGATACAGAGAAGACCACCTACCATTCCAGCTACTCCCAGAAATTAAAGTCGTCGAATTTTCCCGATCGATCGATCTCTCGCCAACGAAACGATCCCCGGTTAACCACGGTCCAATTAATAACTAAATTCTTCCCGACTCTCTCGATCGCTTTCCTCCGGCCAAATTATCAATTTCCAGCACGCTAAAGAAACGCAATAATACCACGAAATTGCCGACCACCCAGGCTATTCCACTTTCTTCGCTCGAATTCGAAAAAGATCCCACCTGCTTTTTCACAGCAGTCTGACACAATAGAGGCGTATACGACTCGTTGCACGATAAACATTTCCGATATCTGCCGTGAAACAACGATTCTCAACGATCATTACCTCTATCGAACACACCCTCTACGATCCTACATATCCGATTTTACTTCGTGGACCCTGAACATTCAGCGAGATACTCGAAATACTCTAAACTTTCTCTCGGCCGTGACAAAGCAAAGATCCACGGTGAAAATTGGTGGAAAAACGGAGAACGGAACTGAAACGGGTTCCACGGGATACTCGAAATCCTCTAAACTTTCTCTGGACCGCGACAAAGCAAAGATCTCCGGTGAAAATTCGCGGAGAAGCAGAAGACGGAAGTGAAACGGGACGAAACAGAAGCGAAAGACGGAAGTGAGATAGGATGAAACTGAAGCGGAAGAAGGAGATGAAAAAGGACGAAACAGAGCCGGAAGACAGAACTGAAATGGGACGAAACAGAAGCGGAAGACGGAAGTGAACCGGGACAAAACAGAAGCGGAAGAGAGAAGTGAAACGAGACGAAACGGAAGTGCAACAGGACGAAACAGAAGCGGAAGACAGAACTGAAACGAAACGAAACAGACACGGAAGACGGAAGTGAAACGAAACGAAACAGAAGCGGAAAATAGAGGTAAAAAAGGACGAAACAGAGCCGGAAGACGGAACTGAAACGGGTTCCGGCGCGAAACTCGAAATCCTCCAAACTTTCTCTAGACCGCGACAAATCGAAGATCTCCGGTGAAAATTTGCGAAGAAACGAAAGACAAAAGCCAAAGTAGTCGAAACAGAATTTAAACACGAAAGTGAAACGGGACGAAACAGAAGCGGAAGAGAAAAAGTGAAATGCGACGAAACAGAAGCGGAAGACGGAGGTGAAACGAAACGAAACAGAAGCGGAAGACAGAACTGAAACTGGACGAAACAGAAGCGGAAGAGAAGAAGTGAAACGAAACGAAACAGAAGCGGAAAACAGAACTGAAACGGGTTCTGGCGCGAAACTCTAAATCCTCCAAACTTTCTCTGGACCGCGACAAATCAAAGATGTCCGGTGAAAATTTGCGAAGAAATGAAAGACAAAAGCCAAAGTAGTCGAAAGAGAATTTAAAGACGAAAGTGAAACGGGACGAAACAGAAGCGGAAGAGGGAAGCGAAACGGGACGAAACAGAGGCGGCGACGGGCGGCGCTAATTATCGATCATTATGCGCGCCGTGGGCGGGTAATTGGGATTTATGTTCCCGGCGATAATCCACCGGCGAGCCGAGGGGGGCATGGGGAACGAGGGCGGCGAAAGTCGGACTTAATGCGCCATGGGTTTCGTTTAATTGTTATTTACGCGGAACGATCACGCTATTCCCGGGATCGAGAGGTGGCAGGAGAGTAGAACAAGTGAAACCGAGAGGGACGGAGCGATGGAGAAGGCGTCGAAGAGAAAAAGAGGAGGAAAGCGAAGCTCGGCAGGGGCAACGGACTGATTTACCGGACTAATTCGCGACAATTATCAGTTGGAAGAGATAGTGGCCGGGATCACGCGGATCTGTAAATCTTTCGAGTACCTCGCGACATCGAGATCCGAGCGAAGCGCGAGCACGAAGGAAGTTACGTGGTTGTTGCCGAGGGGAATGATGGATGACGATCTTCGTTCGTCAGCTCGGGGTTTCTGGCTCAAGAGAAACTATCGATCCTGCTCGTGCGAGAATTTATTTTCCCGTTTTTGCGCCGGTTCTTCCTTTTTCCGACGTTCTCTCGTTTCTCAGGAGATCGGTCGTGGTTTGACGATAAAGGAAGCGTGGTTGTTACGTTGCTAACCTGGGATGGGATAACGATCGAGGATGTACGATTTCGACGATTTCCGAGGATGATTAACCGCGGTCAATTTCGATTTTAACACGTCGAATGTCACGGGGGTGACTGGCACTGAATTTAGCAGTGATGCCATGGGGACCACAGAAGCGCCTAGTTTGATAGAAATATATATAATTTTAAAAAATGACAATACTTATAATTAATGTCACCAGTGACACCCGTCGCAATTAACATGTCAAACGTGGTTGGTTATGTAACTTATCTATTGAAGGTAATATTTCATCGTTATATGTATCGCGTAATAGAAAATTCATCGTGGCGCCACGGACAATCCCTGTGAAATTGGCGTGGCAATCAACGTGTTAAGTGTTAAGAAAAATATATTTTGCAAGTGACATCTAGAAGCATTGACTCGTTACAAAACGTTACGACGTTCCACGTCTCGATGGAGATACAAGCTATCGATTCACTTCGTCGCCAAAAAACCGAGAGGCAGCGTAGATCACAAGAGGCTGAGAACGCAGCAAAAACGTGGATTTACAAGTCTCCCTGACCGGTACGACGATTAAATGTAACATAACGGCTTGAACTTTAGCACTCCCTAGGCGTTTATTAAGTGTCAGCGGTGATAAATCTGTAAACGATGGTGTCGTTTATCCCTATCGTATGACCGGTGAATATCGCCTATACGCGACTCAATTCGATTTTTGTCCACGAGCCACGGCTAGTTTTAAATATTTCGAAATTATTCGCACGGCCGGGTGTAGAATTTCATTTTAGAAATACCAATGAACCGAGTGTGTACTCGTGCTCGAGGTATAACATAGGTACATCGTAACACGAGCACGGAAAAGTAAAGAGAAAGCAGGATATACGAATTCGAAGATTAACCAGGCATCCAAGGTATCGTATTGAAAGGGTCAAATTGCAAGCATGTTTCGTATAGGATGAAAAGCACGCGTACGATGATAGCGATAATACGATGAGAAAATCATAGCTGAGTATAGTATACATCCATTGATTCTCGAATGAAATTCGAATTCAATTAGTTGGTTTAAAAATGGAAATGAATAATTTTATAGAACGATTTTATGAATCGACGAAGCCACGATGATATCGTCTCACGTTACCTGTATACCTTAAATTTATAAACGTTAATACTGTCTACACGAATTCTACAATCTTGCGCTCGCTTTGTACATAACGACACGATTATCATCGTTCGTACCATCTATAGTACACGCCCGTGAGAAACGACACGATAGAAACGAATAGAAAATAAAAATTTCGCGTATCATATTGATATCCACCGAATTAGAAGCGATCACGCGGAAGAAAAGTGGCAAGAAACGAGTCCTCGCGAGATAATTCCGATCGAAACGATACAATAGAAACGAATAGAAAATAAAAATTTCGCGTATCATATTGATGTCCACCGAATTAGAAGCGATCGCGCAGAAGAAAAGTGTCGGAGACGAATCCTCGCGAGATAATTCCGCTCGTAACGGAGCTTACGTCTGCACCTTACGCTTTTTTCCCGGTCGGCCGTGTCGCCGTCAGACGGAATGCCGGAAGTTTCGATACCGGGTATTCGCCGGCGTAAAAGCCACGACAACACCGAGCAATCCGCCGGGCAATAAAATCGGCGACAAGCAGTGAATTCGTGACACGACGCCCATAAAGGGATTTATGCGGACGTTCGGGAAGAACGGGCGACGAGGTCGTCGACTACACGGGCCACGGCCACGAGAAGGAAGAACAGGCGGAGGACGATACCCCGGTGCTTTCGCTCGCGTGTTTCCTCCCGGGTACTCGCCAGGGTACCACGACTCGCGTGAACTTTCCAACGCGAACACAAGCCGATGCTAATCACGGGGTTGATAATCACTCCGAATCGGGTATTCGCCGTTTATCGCGGAAGTTCGCGCGTCCAAGGTGCAAAAATCGCTGGTATGGGATTAACGAGAGCATGTGTGACCGTACGTGGAAACGCGTTACGAGGTTTTACGGCTTCTGAGTCGCTGCCAGCCTTTGTTCCATTTCTTCGCGAAACGAGAGATACATTCTTTCGGAAGGTTAAACGATATTTTAACGATTATCAATGGTCAAAAGTATCACAGACAACTATCTTTCTATCTTTCACAGAAAACTATCATAGACAACCTGAAATGCTAAAGGAAACCGAAATTATAAAATGGGTCCTCTTGCAACAGAGTAGTTTGGAAAATAGTGCGAAACTTCGTATGTGTAAGATTTTGCTGCTAAACTCAAACTTTGAGTATGAATGTTGAGTAGACAACAGAGACGATGTTTTTTTTTAGGTTTATGGTTTATTCAAGATAATGGATAATCTCTTATTAATAACTGACACTTGACTACCGACTATTCTCAACTGACTCGGTACTGACATTGGCAACTTGCAACCCTGAATGTCTTCCGTATTTAACACTAAACCTACCATGATCTAAATCATTGATTTCTAAACTTTTGGTAAAAATTCCGCGTTCAACGTTACCATCTTAATAACTCGTCTTTGGGATGACTCTTTCTTTTCCAATCATGCTTTTCTCGCGTATTCTAAACATTCGGCATTATCGCAGATAAACTCGTTCATCCGATTCTGAAAAATTAAAGAACTTCCATGTATATTATGACATTTGTTCCCAAAGGGTTAATATATCAGCTTGCTCGTTATTTTCACAAATGGGACACTCTGTATAATAAAACTGATACTCGCGAATCTCTCCCGTTGCAAAATTCGAAGCACCAACCCTTATATTTCTTCTAGAAGTATTCCCTGTCTAACAAAAATCCACGAAAATTTTTCACAGCGAAAAGTAAAAGGGAATCGGAACACTTAGTTTCCTACCGTATTAAAGAGAAGAGAAAATCACCGCGAAACTATCCGTTATAGTTGTAATAAACAGATTAAATCTGATAACTCGCGAATCTCTCCTATTGCAAAATTCGAAGCACCAACCCTTATATTCCTTCCCGAAGCATTCTCTGTCGAATAAAAATCCACGAAAATCGTCTTTCATAGTAAAAAGTAAAAAGAACCGGAGCTCTTAGCTTCTTACGATATTAAATAGAGGAGAAAACCACCGCGAAACTATCCGTTATAGTTGTAATAAACGGATGAGAAGATCGAAGCGAGCTGGAGGACGTAGCCACCCCGTGCAACCCTCGGCGAGACGCGAGCCGCGATAAGGGAGGAGGCAAACGAGGAAAACGCTGATATATCGGTGGGTATCTAGAGACAGGGAGGCGGCATCGTTTCGAAAATGAAAGAATCCCGATGGCTTTTTTCCTGCTTTTGTTCGCGCATCGATTCCGTCGAGCATCCGCGTCTCGACGGCTATTTTACAAAACCGCCATTGAAACGGCCGCGCTGGTCTGCGATACGTACGTGTGCGAGATCCGGTATCGAGAGAGGAAGGAGGAGAGAAAGAGAGGAGCGATGCAGCTCGCTGGAAGGATCAGAAAGGCAAAAGATCCCGTGGAAGCAGACGGGCACAAAGGGCAGACACCAGCAAAGAAATTGCATCGCACGCTAAATCTCGGACCTCGATGCAACCGCCTAATCAATCTTCAATCGGCACGATTGATTCTCTCTTCCCTTTCAACCGGCGACTACTTGATCTCGACGCCTCTCCTCGGCCAGCGTCTCCGGCGTCTCCGGAAGCTGCGTCCTCCTCCCTTTTAATGCACGCGCGGCAAACGCTCGTCGAGAACGACGACAGGAAGCGGCACGAGCGATAAAGAACTAAGATTGAGAAATGAGATTCCGCGAGGAAAATGTGGACACGCGTTTCACGAAGTTTCGAACATTTTTTATTCTCCCCGAATTCGAACCGAGTTGATAAATTGGGGTATACAATAAGATGACTCGTAGAAGCTTCTTGTCTTATTTCATTAATGTTCTTAAAGATTTTAGCATGCGGAATTCAAGTTGTAGGAAATATAATTTAGAGTCAACGGCGTCATGCTCTGATAAACGATGAAACTAAACTAATTTTCAAGGGTTTCAGGAACGGTAGGCAAAAAGATAATGAACGGAATGCTCTCTGATAGTTTGGGTTAAGTCTAGAGAACTGGACGATGGGATTAAATACTGTAGGAAATATTATAATTCGGAGCTAACGGCGTCATTCTTTGATAAACGTTGAAACTAAACTAATAACAGTGCACTCATTTGTTATGGTTTACGGGAAATATCATAATTTAGAGCTAACGGTGTCGTCCTTTGAAAAACGTTAAAACTAAACTAATAGCAGTGTACTCGTTTGTTATTGTTTTACTGTCGCTCTGTGTCCATCTAACTAGGAACACGTGTATTCTACGTATAATTAAGGTGCTTAGTAAAGGCTAAAGCTGCGTAAAGTTTCATTTTTCTAACAAAAGTTAAAAAGGCTTAGTTCAGATTGTTATTGTAATTTCTACATCACCTTATGTAAATAGATTCGACTAATTTCCAAATAAATCATTTAACGTAGGAAATATGGCTTGTAAAAATACACTTTTCCTATTTGGTAAATACTAATTGTTTTTTTAAATAGAATCTCCTATTTTAACACATAGTTGACCGGTCACTAGTAACTCGTGATCTGCGTTATTGTTTCAAGGCGTCAGATTCGTTCGATTAACGCATTCTTTAGCTAATATTTAATTATATTTAATATTTAATCCACTTTGCTACAAGAAAGAAATTTCACTTCCATGTTTAATTCCGAAGAAACAACCAGCGACACTACACAAACTTTAATTTCGAATATTTAATAATTGGGTTGTTTAGAAAGTAATTTCGTTTTTTCCCAACAGAAAAATTTGTCGAATTCGACCGTTCATAATTACATGAATCGTTTCGGCTCAAAAATAGTGCTTTATTTCAACCAAAAAAAACAAATGACTTTCCGAACAATCCAATAAAATTCTTAATTTTTCCGAACACATTGTTACACCCGTTTCCCACTAATCAAGCGACGCATCTATCTGTTCACGCACTCTGTAGCTCTGTTTGCCAATCGACGTACCAGTGTAAAACGCAAAGCCTTTAACATTTAATCAACGGTTCAATAAAGCCATCCGGGGCAGTAGATTGAAATTTCACGCGTTTCAGTCTCTCGAGGCTATCGATAAATCCTACACGCGTTCGATATGGCCATAACAAAAAGAGGCGGGGTAAGAATTCGAGAAAAAAAGAAAGAAGAGAAATCAAAAAGAGGAAAAAAGTCACGAAACATAGTAACGATTCCTGGCCGATTCCGGCGAAATTCGCGTCTGTTGGTCGTCGATCAGCAATTGAGCAAACACCGAGCGCTAATAAAACGCGTTGAACGCAGCCAATCGGATTACAGGCTTGCGTATCGAGGCATTCGTCGCCCGGCTCGAAACTCATTTTAATCCCGTTACCGGCCGCGTGATTTACGAGCTCTCCATGTAAATTGCCTCATTCCCGAATGTCTAATAAAACGTAGAAAAATCGTGCAAACTCACCGCGGCGATTTCTCGCCCTCGTAACCCTGCAGGCTCCGGTGTTCCTCGAGATAGCCGAACAAGCCTTCCAGCTCGGTCAGCTGCTCGTTCCTCGCAGCGGTCGCCTCCTTCAGGATCTGCCGGAGAAAGGGGATAAGTCAGGACACGTGGCTGCGAATCACGGTTAACCGGTTAATTCCACGCGAGAGATTGATAGGTGTCGCGAGAGTTATTGTCTAATGTAAGAAAGAGAAAAGCTATTTCAGGGAACGAAAGAGTGAGAAAGAACGAAAGCGATCGTTATGATGGAGAATAAACGCGGTATGAAATCGTAGCGACAGATTTGCTCGTTATGCTTTTCTCGTTTTAATCATTTTCCGCGTGCAACGATGCTCGGTGAACGGGTGATTGGATCCTTGAGAAATAGCTTTCGCAATACGCGCCTTTCGCAAAGGTTATTCGGCTCCAGAAACCGAAGAAGGCTCGACAAGCTTTTCGCGAACTTTTTTTCTATGGTTCGCGAAGTTTATTCGGCATTGGCAGGTGTAGTCCTCGAAAAATAGATTCAAGGATGTTATATGTCTCGTGTAGTTCTGTCGTAAGTGTATTTTATCACTTGGAGTAGGGTAAAGGTACGGATTAACGCGTGGAATTAATATAATAATATATATAATAATATATAATATAATAGTTGATGTATTTTTCATTCAATAAATAAAAAAGGAAAGAGAGAAAGGAAAGGACGTCGAGACAGACGTTAAACCAAACAAATAACCAAGCTAGTTACTAGGACTTGTTTAAACATACGGATATTCAAATTGCAATTCATCTACATGCTCTTCTACCATTTCAAGTATCTTCACGTTTCATTTCCATCACTGTCTCCTCCCTTGCGATTTCTGCACAAATTGTACGTAAAACGCAGAAAATAACGGATAGCTTCCTATAAGAGTTCGCGTAAAGACAGCATAAATTTGCAGCGCGTCGCGACGATGGCACACGTTATACACATATGCCATGCATAAAAATGGTATCCATGATACGCCGACGTGATTTACATAAATATAGTACTTCTGCCTTCCATTACGTCACTACGACGACATAAGGAATCTCTCTTTCCCGGCGGGTTTTCTGGAAGCCACAAGGGCGTGGAGTGCAAAAAAAGGAAGAGGAAGAAGAAGAAGGAAAAGAGATAGGAAAAAAAAGAAAGGACAGCGGAAAACTGTATCGTCAACGATAGAAATAAATTCAAGGATTCCCGCGTAACGCATAGACGGAGAGCGTCCTTCGATTTCCATATTTTTCGCCATTTTTTCTCTCCCTTCCCTCGATAAACACTTCTCTCCGTCTCCGGTTCGATTTATCACCTCCGGTAATTATGTAATTCGCTCGCGTTAGCACGCGTTTCGCGCAACGATCGAGATTCGACTTTGATAAATCGGCGAATTTTATCCGCCTCCGATCGCCACGCGTTAGTAATTCTGCTCTCCTTTTCCCTTTCGCAAGCCGGCTTTTCCTGGAAAATCGCGACTCAGATTCTCGACACGACGTGGAAGAATGGCGAACGAAATTAGCGTTAACGTTAGTCGGTTCGTTTCGAACGTGACGTGTCTCATCGTTGACGTCACGTTCTAAAATCGCTAAGAAGTTGTCTCCGATGACAGTACTTAACGAATTGCCCTGTACATTCTCTATCTTCCATTCTATCGAGTAATTTGCATAAAATAGACGTCACGATCCAACACGTGTTAACGAACACCTCGTCGAACGCGTGAAACGGACAGACAATTTTCCTGCAACCATTCATCATGAAAAACGCGAATAATTTCTCATAATTCCAAGAAGTCGATCTTGCGAGCCTTCTTAACACGACAGGACCTCGATTATACAAATTAATAAGAAAACACCGATGAAAGAACTAACGAGTGACAAATTCAAATCAGAGTTGAAAAATTTTTAGATCTCGGGTACCATTTTGGCTCCATTTCGTTTCTAAATCCTCGAATTCTTCGAAACGTTGGGACACTTAAATGCACGTTTCCTAATTTCTTACCTACGAGTGAAATAAAATTCTTCGTGTCGGAGTAATACCCTTCCTAACACGACAGGACCTCGATCATCCGATTTAATCGTTACGAATATCGAAACGGAAGAAAACACCGTCGATAGCACTAACGAGTAACGAATTCAAATCGGAGTAGCCGAAAAAATCTTATCTCTCGCTACCATCTCGACTCCATCTCGACTCCATATCGATTCTAAATCCTCGAATCCTTCCAAACGTCGAGACACCTAAACGCGCGATTCCTAATTTCTCACCTATGAGAAAAATAAAATTCTTCGTGTCGGAGTAACAGGGGCTTCTAGCGCAGGAGTAATTGCGATTGTGCGTGAAACGCGAATAATTCCTCATAATTCCAGGAACTCGATCTCGCGACCCTTCCTAACACGACAGGACCTCGATTATCCGAATTAATCGTTACGTATCTCGAAAACATACGCAAGAAAACACCGACGAGTGTTTAGCACTGAGGAGTGACAAATTCAAATCCGAGCTAGCGAAAAATTCGTAGATCTTAATTGATACCGAGATGGTTCTCGGCATCGTTTCTAAATCCTCGAATTCTTGGAAACGTCGGGACACCTAAACGCGCGATACCTAATTTCTCACCTACGAAACAAATAAAACTCTTCCGATCGGAGTAATACGGAATAATCGCGACTTTGCTACATTTACTTAACAACCCCGTATCCTTTCTGCACCCCTTGGATCGTCGCGTATCCCACATCTCCGACCCTCAGTTTCACCGGAAGCCGGGATTCGCTGGCGAAAAATCGGACCCCGTTCGCAATTGCGAAGGAGACGGAAGCACGGGGAAAGGGGAGAGAGAGAGAGAGCGTAGCTTGGGCGAAGGGGTAGAGGGTGGGAGAAAAATATCGAAGGTAGCGTCCCTCGAAAATAAAATCGGTTTTCCGATAACTGGTTATTTGCTCGCACAAGTGGCTCGCTGACTGGGCGAGCACATCGGAAGCGGTTTTCGCGTGTAATATTATCGAGTTATCGGCGGCAGAGGAGGGCATTGATCGGCTCTCCGGAGGGAGAGGGGAGCCGGAGACAGCCAGAGAGGGTGGAGTAGGTGGATGCGGAGGAATAGGGTGGGTGGAGAGGGCTAGGCGAGCGTGCATTGCACGAGCACAATATATCCGCGTGATTACAATATGTCGGGGCTCGAGAGACCAATATCAACCTGAAGTCGGCTCAGCCAATGCTAATAATCCCTATTGTTGCTGCCTCCACTCGACTGCCTCTCGCGATCCGATACATCTTGTTTCGAAATTTCGAATTGCATCCTCCTTCCACCTACCCTCGCCTCTATCATCCACCCTTCGTCGCCGAATTCTCCTTAAACCTCTCTTCTTTTACTTTCGTCCATCGTTAAATAGAATTCGGCAGTGAAAGAAGTTTACCAGAGAATCGGTTCCCAACGGACCGTGAAATTCCGGTCAACGAAATCGATCAATGAAACACCGTTTATCGGTCGTATATCGGTGACTGTAACTCTTTGGAATCTCCAGAGTAAGCGTACGATTTCGATTTTACGCTTTAAGAACGCTTGTGTCGATTATCGAGCAACAGGGTTAGCGATTTTAAGGTTAGGGTTAGCGTGCGAAAAGAAAAATTGTAAAGTAAAGAATACTTTAAGATGTTTATAGATTGGAAACTGAGTTTCGTCGTAGACTGACAGACGCGTTACGGATGTCACGGGTTATTAAGGGTAAATCTAGTTTCGTCGAACGTTAGCGAGAGTGAAATATGGCGAGGTTGAAACCAGTTCTCGAACTGGCAGTTTCTGTCCGCCGATGTGAAATTAGGTATATTCCCGAATGATCGATATACGGAATAACCGGTGTAATGATCGAGTATATTAAGTATACGCGTAAATCGTGTCTCGTTTAACCGTGGCTCGGTCGAACACGACTTTTAAATACACTTTTAAACGTTACACGTTAACACGGCTGTATATTATTACAAACGAACGGCGGCCGGGTATCGGCAAAGAATAAAATCAACTTGCAAATGAACCGGCCATTCCCTTGTATAGGGACATTTAATCGAAGCATTAAGATAAACTATCTGGTAAAAAAGGGGAATACTCGAAGGCTTAGAATTCAATGCACCCACGGTGACCGAGCTCGATCCTTCCATACGGCACACCTTTTACGACTTCTCGAGTGTCAGCCGGCCACTTAAAGCCTGATAAAATTCTGCGTTAAACCGGCGATTAAAATTAATTTCAATAGTCGCCGCGACGGCGGGACAACAAATCGCCGCGATTCCTTTATAATCGCGGCAGCGATCGGTGCACGGTGATTGCGTTAATTGAGCAATCTGTTTGTCGCGCGTGCCGTGAAAAGACGGTCCATAATGGCGGACAGATAAACGACGAAAGAAATGAGACTTGTCCTCGACGCTTGTGCCTGGCGTCGGCAGGCCAGGCCGCCTTTCACACGTCCCACACGAAAGACGACGAAGCTCGATCTCTTTCAAAACAATTACGCATTCTTCAACGCCAGTTCTCCCACGTCGACATTATCCTCTTGCCGCAATGTTCTCCAATGTTCTCTCCGGGCTTGCCTACACTGTTTTCAGAAAACACCACGAATGGCTGGACGTTTAGGACTCGGTTTAACGGACCTTGTCAGAACGAGGAAACCCAGATGCTTTTTTACCCAAATTTTTACATTAATCTCTCGAACGTTCATCCCGCGATTTCCGTTTAGTAGAATTTTATCGTTATCGAAACTCGGTAAATAAATCGCATCACTCTGCAACTCACTGGCTCTAAAAAAATCACGAATGGCTGGACATTTTGCAGGCCTTGTCAGAACGGGAACCGGAGATTATTTTTCACCTAAATTACCTTAATCCCTCGAACGTTCACATCGCGATCTCCGTTCGGTAGAATTTTATCGTTATCGAAACTCGGTAAATAAATCGCATCACTCTGCAACTCGCTGGTTCTCAAAAGAACACGAGTGGCTGGACGTTTAGGACTCGGTTTAGCGGACCTTATCAGAACGAGGAAACCGAGCTGCTTTTTTACCCAAATTTTTACATTAATCTCTCGAACGTTCATCCCGCGATTTCCGTTCGGTAGAATTTTATCGTTATCGAAACATGGTAAATAAATCGCGTCACTCTGCAACTCGCTGGTTCTCAAAAGAATACAAGCGACTAGACGTTTAGGACTCGGTTTAGTGGGTGTCGTCAAAACGAGAAAACCGAGATGCTTCCCCTGCCTAAATTACCTTAATCCCTCGAACGTTCGCCGCGCGATCTCCGTTCGATAGAATTTTATCGTTATCGAAACTAAGTAAACACGCGTCTCTCTGCAACTCGCTGGTTCTCAAAAGACCACGTGTGGCTAGACGTTCAGCGGACCTCGTCAGAACGAGAAAACCGAGATTCTTTTTTCTCGAAATTATTTTAATCCCTCGAACGTTCACACCGCGATCTCCGTTCGGTAGAATTTTATCGTTATCGAAACACGGTAAATAAATCGCATCACTCTGCTAATCGTTGACCCTCAAAAGACCACGAGTGACTGGACGTTTAGTGGGCCTAGACAGAACGAGGAACCCGAGATGCTTTCCTGTCTAAATTACCTTAATCCCTCGAACGTTCACATCGCGATCTCCGTTCGACACAATTTAATCGTTATCGAAATTCGGTAAACACGCATCTCTCTGCAATTCGCTGGCTCTCGCTAACAGCAGTATTTTCTTTGTTCCAGGGACCGAAAGGAGAACGTAGACCGCGACGCGTAGCCGACTGGAACCGTAAGTACAGGCACGATTGCGATTCCTCGAACCGGCGTCGATCTTTTAATTACATCGCGAAACGAGGCGGCGGAATTTCAGTGGAAAAATCAATAACAACCGGCGCGGTCTTTCTTGTTTTACCAACAAGTAATAACTATAATCGGGATGATGGAGGAACAGGCGCAAAGCGCAAATGTGATTCATGCGAGGCTCGCCCGAAGTGCTCATCTACCCTCATATTTCACGCGATATTTAATTACGATTTCACGAGCCGGCCGCATTAATCTCCATAATAACCAGACAGAAGTTTCGAAGATAGCATCCGGTATCGGACAGCCGGGGTAATCGCAATCGAACACGGCGTTTAACTCGATACCGAGGAGGCTGGCAACGATACCGAGAGGCGCATCTGCGCAATTTCGATCCGCGAATCGGCCCGGTCGATCTCCACCGCTGTGATTCTTCCTCGGGGCTGGCCCAGGGCCCTGCGGGCTCGCGACACCGGTCATATCCGGTGGCTGGCAGCGCCGATCGCACGCAGAGGGCTGGCAATTTCCGGCCCGAGTAACGAGCCGATCGAAAAGCTCCGCTGGCCGCGTCGAGGGTTTAATTGATAACGATTAATTCGACCGATCGAGTTCCTCGAACCGCTTCCAATCGAACATAAGGGTTTTAATTGCACGCTCGTATCGCGCTTTACGAACACCGGCGACGAGCGGGTAATTTAAATTCAATCTACGCGAGAGGCGTTCGAGTATGCGCCAAGAGGGGTATAATGGCTGATAACGAAAGGTGACTCGATGCTTATCAGCGTACAGGCCGTGATAAGGGCCCACCGATCGGGTCGTTAGTCCACGCTGCGACCAGATAACCGCGAGAGGCGTGTTCAATTAGCTACAGCTACGAAATTAATTAACATTAAGGGCGGTGTGTATCGACCAAACCGGGTCGTGCGTTCCTGCTGTCAGAAATCGGACAGAGGGGGCTGCGGGCCCCGATGGCCCGGCCCAGGCCAGTTTCCAGGTCGGCCATTACGCGCAACGCGAGCTTCAGTTTCAATTATCCAACCCGTGATTGTCGTTGGGTCCATTCGAGTTGCAACTTAACCAGTTAACCATTTTTGGACGAGGAACGATGCTAACGATACGTTCGGGGTGTACTGAACGATTAAAAATAAGAAATCTAGGGAAATTCGACGAATTGAAAAATATCTGCGACCTCGATGATAATGGTAAAATTATTTCTCACGATATTCTATACTGCTTTTATTCTGAAAAATTACAAAATCTCCACGTATATTATAACATTCGTCCGCAGAAGATTAAAACGGCGAGACGACGAAGGTGATACGATCATTGCGGCGATTATTTTAGGTTTATAATTACCGAAATTACGAAAATATCAGGAAATTGACAATTCTCGAATTTTTGGAGAAACGCGAGAGACGAAGAACGTTAGATTTCGCGTTAAAAATAACAAACCGATGGAAATTCTCCGAATTAAAAAATATCCGCGACATCAATGACAACGCTAAGATTATTTTGCGCTATATTCCGTGCAGCTTTCGTTCTGAAAAATTACAAAACTTCCACGTATATTATAACATTCGTCCCCAGAGGGTAAAACGTAAACACGAGACGGATTAGGCTCGCGGTTCGTTTTCGCGAATGTCCTTCCGTCTCAGTTGCGTGTTATTCTTTGACGAGTTCGGTCGAATGTCGGAAGTGACCGTGAATTTTCGTCGACGTTTCCTGTAGAGACAAGTCGAGGCTCGTCAGTTACGCGTTATTCTTCGCCACGTACGGACGACGCCTGTCGACGCTGGTCGACGCTGGTCCGGGTGACTCCGCTACTCGATTATGGCACGCTGCATCGGAACTCGAGTCGTAAGGTAAGGGGTTAAGCGTGTCTGGAAGTTTCCTAACGCGATAGCGGCCGAATGTACTTGTTTACATCGGTGATAGAATCGTGGATCGGTTTATTCAGGAGTATAACCCGAGGATTAACCCTTTTCGGACAAGAAACGAAGCTAACGATACATTCGGTGTGTACTAAACGATTAAAAATAACAAATCGTGGGAAATTCGACGAATTAAAAAATATCTACGACATCGATGACAATGATAAAATTATTTTTCGCTATGTGTTCCATGTAGCTTTCATTCTGAAAATTCACAAAACTTCCACGTGTATTATGACATTCGTCCTCAAAGGGTTGACTGTATACTCATCGTGGAGGCAAATAGAATTAATAGAATTAATAAAATTAATCATTTGTTAATTATTTCCTGTACTATTTTCGTTACTCAATTCGCATTAGAACCTTCTGCGTTCTATCTACAACCTTTAGGTCGATTTTAACCTAATATTATTTAATTACAAAACAGGTAGCACAATGTAATTTCTGTCAATTCAAGCAGAATATTTCAAAATTGTATAAGATAATTAAAAAATCGGAGAAACTAACACAGTCGTAGATGTCAAAATGATCGCCTCGCCAATGATATTCTTCGCTCGGCAGTTAGAAAGTTATTTTATTGGTAATTTTATAAAATAAACCCGTCTTTTTGATCCGATATCTTAACAGCGACGTTTACTCTGTGATCGACGAGTATACTCGTTATTGCTCGATTTCTGCGACATATATAATTGTCTGCTTTCAAAAGGGAGCACCACAGTTAACTGGTTAAAAGGGTATGCAACGATTAGGCGAGTTGAGCGAATTAATTAATTGTTGTGGCCGCTTGTTTTAAATTGTTTAGCACGATTTTGATGCGTAATTATCGGCCAGGTATGAAATAATTTTTGGGTAAGCACTTTTTAAGGAAACTGAGAGCTTCCCGTTAACAGAAGGGTGACATTTTCAATCTGATTTAAATTTCAAACGCGAAGCGAAAGTGTGGAAACGTAAAGGAAGCTTGTGGAAAATTCGAAAGAAATTATTACACGAGAGCGTGTATCAGGTTCCTAGACTTTAACGAGATTGCACGGGAATCCGCAGATGTATAAATTATAGTGCTATTATGGTGATGTATAGCTGAATAACGAGTGGAGATGTTGATCAATGCTAATGCGCGGTAATTATTTTTCCAGGTGTTCGTAATGCGCGATCTGGTTGAAAAATCCGGTTGAAGGGGATAGAAACCAGAACGTGATTACAGAGAACAAGAATTTCATTAAAATTTTCACGCGTAGCGATTATCTTTCACGTTATACCTATTTCGTTTGATTAATACCTGCCACGACTATCTGTGCGATAGCAGTACCGTTTAGAAATAAAACGCGAAACGATTCTACGTTTTATTTCTATTAACCCTTTGCGCTTGAAGAATTCTTTCATAGCGAACAACAGTAATTCGAAACTTTTTTTACATCTTTGTCTTCTCGCTAACATTTTTAACAATGAAACAAAAAAGTAAAGTACGCGTTCGGGTTAATTTATCGAGTTACTCTGAGTATAGTTATTTTTAATATATTTATCGTTTCGTATTCGTTATTTAGATTATGGCATTAACCCTTTGCACTCGAGTGACGACTGTCAGTTACCATGAAATTTTTCGTATTAATTAATATATCAAATTTAAGATAATATAATAATATGCGAAATATCGAAATCAAATAATTCTACGTGTTAATTATTATACGATCCTCTATTTACCACTCAAAAAAATAATATCAGTTTTATACCAGGAAATTTGTGAATTTCTACTTTTCTGTAGCTAAAAAATCGCCGAGTGCAAAGGGTTAAAACAAATGGCGACTGACAATCGCCATTCGAGTACAAAGGGTTAAATCGATGTCTAGAATTCTAAGAAACGATCGATTAATTTCGTCACAGTCGTAAAATATAGGGAACTGTTATTTTTACTCGGTTAATTTGTAAAAGACGCGCGAAAATTCACGCGCCACCGTCGGTCCCAGAAAATCGTCGAAGTTTCGAGGAGATAGAAAAGAAATTGTCGGTATCGTGTGTTTACTTTCACTAAGCGGATGGTTATTTTCACAATGGCTGTGTGGGAAGTAATTACTAAGTATACATTACGGTTCGATGCACGTCGAAAACAGCGGTTTCAGTATATCTGGCAGTAAATATTGTTGAGTTAGCGGTAATTGCGGCCCAGGGGGGCATAATACCAGTGCTTACACCCGACATGAAATAATTGTTACGACCGGCAGTCCGTATTTTTCCGGTAAACAGTCCCTTCTCGGGCTTGCAACTCAGGAAGGAAGGATGCCCATTGTCCTCCCCGAGAAATCTACTCAAATTGAAGCTCGTTACGCTTTTATGGTGGCAACCTTTAAAGGGACGTAATCGCAAATCTCGTTCGATAATAATTTCGATATCACCGTTTCCTCGGAGATATAAAATCATTTAACCCTTTGTGCTCGAAAAACATTTTCGAGGTGAACGACAGCGACTCGAAGCTTTCTTTATAACTTTGTATCCTCGCTGACACTTTTAACTCTTTACACTCGTGTAGCGACTGTCAGTCACCATGAAATTTTGAAGACCCATATTACTTGATATATCAAATTTCAGATAATATAACAATATGCGAAATATCGAAATCAAATAATTCTATGTGTGAATTATTATACGATTCCTTAGTTACCAATTAAAAAAATTGATGTCAGTTTTATACCAGAAAAACTATAAATTTCTACTCTTCTTTAACGAAAAAATCGCCGAGTGCAAAGGGTTAATAGCGAAATAAAATAAAAAAGGTACGTGTTTGGGTTAAGTTATTAGGTTATTTCACGTATAACTATCCCTAATATAATTATCGTTTCAAATTCAATTGATAGTCGTCTTTCGAATGCAAAGAGTTAAAAACCAAAGTACGTTCTTCCTCCTATCCAAAGAAGGATAAAAAAACAAAAAGAACCGGCGACGTTAAGATATCTCGATCTAAAATCGCACAAGAGAAAATTGATAAATCTTCTTGCATTGTAAACACGCGAAAAGATATCCGAAAACTGCGAACAGGAAAAAGAAGGCGGAGGTGGAGGAGGAGGAAAGGCTTATCATCGAGCGTAAATCCTCCTGCGTCGTGGATCGGCGGTGTTCCACTTCTCACGCGTTGCAATTAGGTCCGTCGGCGTGGATAACAATCGAAAGCGAGCTAGCCCAGTACCGGTTACATGGAAAACTACCGATAGTCGATAAATAGCACGTAGACGATGGCCGAGGCGCATGCAACCGCGTTTCCCTTTGCTATTTCCCACGTGTTTCCCCGGCTTTCCTTCACCCAGTGCCGTAGGATGGAATTCCATCGGCTCGCGCGTTCGTTTATCCCACTCGCGATCGGCCTACACGCGCCTAGAATGCGCTGAAATAATATGATTATGCTAATCGGGCAGGGCGCAGAGGCAAACGGAGAGCTAGAGAGAGAGAGAGAGGAGGGCCTGGGATTCCATTGAATTATTCCCGGGTAGCAGGACGCGGTTGGCAATAATTATCAGCCACGCTCCATTCATCTTGATCGGCTTTAAGAGACGTCGCGTAACTCTTATTGTTACTAGCAGCATCGACATCTTGCCCGGTACGTCTCTCTTCTCCTTCGTCCTGTACCCCTCTGCCAATGGGCGAACACGGGCATGGAATGTAATTTACGGGACGATTTGTAATGTACCGGTTGGTACAACTGTCCGACACCCGAGCAGGTATTCAAAGCAGCGGGACGACAGACCGTGCGGGATAAAGTTGTAAAGCTGGATCGGAGATTAATGCGAAAAATTCAGGCCAACGTTAGCAGGCCTGCACTGGCCTTGAGGCACTCCTATTTTCCCTCCCTGGGAAAAACTGTATCGATCCCGATGCAAACTTTCTCCTTCGATTCGCTCTGAATGTCAGGACGGGACGGGATTCTTTCCAGTTACAGCCAGTCTGTCACTCCCGTTTCTGGAAGTTGGATATGCCGACACGGCGCAACGCCGCCGCTGCCATTGTGTTTCAGCTAGGAAGCTCGGGGTCGAGGCTGTTCGAATGTTAACCGACTTGGATACATTTATTCCTGATTTCTCACGCGACAGACTAGAGTTTAGACCTTGGCTTTAGAAGCTGATATTCGAATTTCAAGCGGCGAAAGTGCCGAGGAACCAAAACGAGGACGCGTAGGGACCGTTGTTGCACGAATGACGGTACCGGAGTGTTATCCGACTTGGATACGTTAATTCCTGATTTCTCACGCGACAGACTCGACATTAGACTTTGGCTTTGAAAGCTAACAATCGAATTTCGAACAGCGAAAGTCCTGAGGATCCAAAATGAGGACGCGTAGGGACCGTTATTGCTGGAATGGCGGAACCGGAATTTTATCCAACTAAGATACCTTAGTTCCTGATTTCTCAAGTGAGAGACCAGAGTTTAGACGTCGACTTTGAAAGCTAACAACCGAATTTCGAACGATGAAAGTCCCGAGGGCCCAAAACGAGCATGCGCGGGGACCTTTGTTGCTGGAATGACGGAATCGGAATGTTCTTCGACTTAGATATCTTAATTTCTGATTCCTCACGCGATAAATTCGACCTTGCACCTCGACTTTAGAAACTAACAATCGAATTTTGAAAAGCGGAAGTCGCGAGGATCCAAAATGAGTATGCGTAGGGACCGTTATTGCAGGAATGGTGGAACCGGAATGTTCTTCGACTTAGATATCTTAATTTCTGATTCCTCACGCGATAAATTCGACCTTACACCTCGACTTTAGAAACTAACAATCGAATTTCGATGGATGAAAGTTCCGAGGGCCCAAAACGAGCATGCGCGGGGACCTTTGTTGCTGGAATGACGGAATCGGAATGTTCTTCGACTTAGATATCTTAATTTCTGATTCCTCACGCGACAGACTCGATTTTAGAAGCTAACAATCGAATTTCGAACGGCAAAAGTCCCAAGGAACGAAAACGATCATACTCGGGGACCGTTTCTGGAGGAATGGCGGAACCGCGGCGACGCAGGCACACGATGAAGCGATAAAACGAGTGCCGTGCGCGAAGGAGGCATGGAAAGGAACACGAAGTTGGCGGATAGCGTGTCGACAGAAATTAGGCAACGAGCAGGAACGGAGAAAGTGCCGCGGCGGTTCTAACGAGGGGCCCTGAAAATTGCGGGCGGATAAAGGTTAACCGCATCGAGAGCGGAGGCAGAGCGGGTAAAACGGAGAAAGGATCGTTACAGCTCATTAGCCTTATCGTCCGTTGATCGTTTAACCTCACACCTTTCCGTTGCTCCGTGGCCTCGCGGAACATCTGTCTGTCTATATTGGAATTTTAATAGAGCATCGCGGGGAACCGGGCCGCGGCGAGGAAACGCGAGGAGGATCGGGCCTAATCGCGCGATTAAGCCGGGGCGACGATCTCGACGCAATCGCGGCTAGCGATGAGCCGTCGTCACGAAGTCCTCTCTCGTCTAAGAGGAAGGAAAAAAAATCCATCTTCGGCCTCGTAATAAACACCGGCCCCGTGTGACGTAAGACAATAAATTCTGCAAACGAGCGTAGCTGGCGCGAGCTATCGAAAGGTCGCCACACGACCAAACGATCCACGCTATTCCCGGCTTGTGATTTACCGTGTACCTACCAAAGATCGTGAAGATCGCCACGGCTGATTCGAGAGACAAGTGAAATAAATGTCAAGACACCGGGACCGGGTTCCGCGGAAATCTCCGTCGACCTGTCCTCGCGCTGATCACGGCTTTCGCCGCTTTTTCTCTTTTCCACGCGCGTACAGTTTCCCTATAATGCTTCGATGTTTAGCTGTTCCGTTCTTCTGACGGAGTTCGGAGATTCGGTGAGGTGGGATCCTCGAGACGTGCTGGGTTTTCTTCTCAGAGAAATTTTGAGGTTCGACGTTTGTGGAGTAAATCGCGTTATTGCGACAAAGGGATTAGATTAAAAGGACCAAAATTCTACTTAACGTTATCCGTTATCCGTCTCAAGACGCGCCACTCGAATCGAGAGTTCGGAGATTTTTACAGGTTTAATTTTCGAAACGCGCTGGTTTTTCTCCCAGAAAAATTTTGAAATTCGTCGTTTGTGGAGTAAATCGCGTTACCGCGACAAAGGGATTAGATTAACGCGCGACTCGAATCAAGTTTTCCTCCAATGCTTCAATTCTTCGCTGTTCCGTTCTTCCGATTGATTTTGGAGATTTGAAGGGGTTGAATCTTCGAGACGTGCTGGTTTTACTCCCAGAGAAATTTTGGGGTTCTATGTTTCTGGAGTAGAACACGTTATACAGATCGCAACGAAGTGGTTAAACGACCAAAGTTCTACGTGTTTTCCCCCAATGTATCGCTATTCCATTCTTTTGATAGAGTTCGAAGATTTTGATAGTTTCCGACAATTTCCGTAATTCAACGTTTCCGGAATAGATCGCGTTTAAGGCAAAGGGATTAGATTAAAGGAACCAAAATTCTACATAACTCGTTATTCGTCTGGAAACGCGCGACTCGACGAATACACACTGTCGTTGATCTAGAATAAGTCGAAGGGATCATGGACGACACGGAAAGGGAAAGGATTCGAGACGTCGTATATGCGACTGTCAAACACATTAGGCGCGACGTATTCTTCCGTGCATATCGCATATCCATCATGCTGGATTTCACTAAACATTGCTGAAGGATCGTCTTATTAAAATAGAGCCGCTGTAATCCGATTTCGGATCGAGTCGTCGAGAAAGCTGACAACGTCCTAGCCCGGGGACCTTATACATTTTAAATCGTCCCTGGGCGTACGCGTTCGTCATTTTTGCCGATTCATTTCCTTCTCCGCTTTCCACTCGGAATTATTCCGGTGCCTCGGCCGCGGTTAGATCGGATCGCGGCTAAAATAACAGCCGTTTAAAGGAATCGCGTCGGCGTCGCGGCGATTCGACTTTTCGCGACGTATCGCGCCGCTGAAACTGTCCATTCATCACGCGTTTATTTGCATCTTAAACGCCGACCCGTGAGTTTCCTCGAGAGCGTTCACTTCCAGGCTGTAAATCATAAATAACAGCGTACGCCGGTCTCATTAGAGGTTCCATTCACATCGAGATAAAGTTTCCCTTTCTGCGAACTTAATGTTCCCGACGCGAAACGATAATTATTCGGAAACCGCCGAGAGAATCCCTCAGGGCGAAGTCTACTAGGAAACTAGCGAATTATTATTAACTTAAACGTCCATTAACATCCGATAATTTCTATTAAATACAAATCCGCGATGAGATATCGGGTATACCTCTAGGTAAGCAAAAGCAAAACTCTCGTAACGATTGGCATTTCTCTAATGATCGAAATTAAGTCGTGTTACGCGCGATAATTAATTATTAAGCGCCTAACAAATTTTGTCACGACCTCGCAACGACAGCAGATGAAAAATCGAACTTTGTAAAATCCCGTAATTCCTAAAATTCGCTTGCGTATTCTTCGGTTCTCAGCACTCCAAAAATCCCGAAGGGAAGAGAGAATAATCGGATATCAGGTACATGTCTAGATAAGGCAAAGGCAAAACTTTGGTAACGATTCGCGTTTCTCTAGTAATCGAGATTAAGTCATGTTACGTCTCGCTAATCGAACAACTCAAATTTCACCTAAGGGCCTATCGAATCCTTTTACAACCTCTCCGCGAGACGGAGAAAGAAGACGAAGAATCGAACTTTATAAAATCCCATAAATCCCAGAATTCTTTTTCTTATTCTTCGATTCTCAGCACTCGAAGAATTCCTAAGAGAAAAGAGAATAATCGGAATATCGAACGAAGTCTGGGACAAAGTTTCGAAACGCTGTTATTAACGAAATTTCTCGCCGTGCAGGTAAGAATACGATTCATCAGCGGCTTTTTCTCATCCTGCTGTCCTTAACGAGACTTTTCCATCGGTTAATCTTCCAGCTGATTCGGAAAGACGAGGAGAGGACAGCTCGGAGTCCCGTAATTGCAGGACGCGCATGGACAGATTAATTGCGAGCGCGTAATTTGTCGTTATTCGCCGAGGCATGATCCATATTTATGGGTTCGGAGGATGCAACCACACGTGGATGCGAATGTCCGTTCGCTGGACGCACCTGGTCGCCGGCGATTTAGCATAATTCATGCCCGGGACTTGGCAACTCGGTCCGCGAGGATTCCCTCGGACTGGTTCGATCTCGTTCCGAGAACTGCTGCTCTGTCAGAGGTCCTCGAGCTCGGATCGGTGGCGTGCGGTGTAGTTTTCGTGTCTTTTTCTACACGCATAGGCATACACGCGACCAAATATAAGATAATTCTTAGATATACACTATCATAAAGCGACAAACACTGAAGAAACTATGAATGTCGTTTCATTCATAGTGATTGACCAGCAAAATAATCTTATTTCAGATGTATGACACGAAATATGACGCCGAATATTATTATAATCATTCGTCTTCGCGAATTTTCTTCCAATATACCTATAGTGATTTTCGCGATGTCTCGTGTTATTCTATTTTTTCAAGCTTCTACTTTTCTCCTATTCACCGGTCACTTTGACCGTGGTAGGTTCAGTGTTAAAATAAGAGCAGAAAACAGCGAAAAAGCGCTTCTTGACACTTTTGGTCGGAGAAACAGCAAAAAAGAGGGGCACTCAAACGATTAAGTCTAATTTTAAAATCGCGAGTGCTTCGAATTGGAACCATCGATCTCGTAATCTATGTCTTCATTTGTATCCTTATTCTACGTTTCCGTTTTTTCTGTGTATATATTTCTGTATCGAATTTGGCGAATTAAACGTGTGTTAAAAAAAAAAAAAAAATATCGGTGGTCTGCGTAGCTCCGATTCGGTTATCCGTTTTAATTTCGAGAGAACAGCGGCTCGCGTCTCTGGCGAATTCGAGTTTACGGCCCACCTCGATTATAAATCAACGGCCCACTTTGATTTTATATTAACGACCCACTTGCGGTCGCGGTTGCGACCTACGTTCGACTCGGATTAGTAGGTTAGTTCGGCTTTGGATCGAGAGCCGAGATATCGATCGCTGACACACTTTCGATCGGAATTAGCAGCTGGCTAGCTGAGATTTTCAATCGATTCGCGGTGTTTTCATTATCGACTAGAGAGGGTCCCCCGGTTGGTGGTAATTTGCTTTGGTTTCGAATTAATCGCCTCGACTTCCAGGCGGCAATCGAAGTATCGATCATTTGTTTAATCCGAGTTCAATCGGCAACTCTCCTTGGCTCGGAATTTCGCATTGGATCACGTATGACAGGCCGAGTATCGGTAATTCGATTAAAAGTTCTTTTTCGTTCCTATCAGCTATCGACATATCCGCCAATTAAACATCGATAGATCGCGAATCGACAACCAAAGTGTCGACTATTAATTTTACCCTGCGGTACGAACCATCAAGTATAACGTGAAATTGGTTTCATAATCGTATCTCTTTTCTACCAGGAAAAATAATTTTCTCTAGCTCCAAAAATTATTTCGGAAACACCTGAACTTTTTCGTAATTTTTATCATTTTTTCCACGTAGTACAACACATAATTTACAACATAAAATTGGTTTCATATTCGT